>NEWO01000364.1:168901-228537 GCA_003013225.1 Phalaenopsis aphrodite | reverse complement strand
TTGAATCACTTCTTGGTTAAGAAAGATCTGAAAGTATTAATTAACAACACTTTGTCTCCACTCTGAACTGGTTTTTCCTCAAATAGGGGAGGTCGGGATACCCCATTGGGTATACTTTTAATGTCTGATATGGGTTTAAACTTTTCCTATAAGATGTGGCGATCACTTTGTGATGTTACTATTTCTCCACCTTTAAAGCTAGGGCATTTACATTGAGTAGGGACCAATATATCTACAGTTGTGTCACAATTCCTAACAGACAACCTTAGTCCTCCAAAATACCCTATTGGTTGTTCCTTTGATTCTACCAACTCACTTTTCAACAAGAGTTGATTAAATTCAGTTGTATAATCCTCCACAAAATAATTTCTGTCGTAGGTGGTAGAGTCTTATGAATATATTATGTCGGTGATGAGGAGGGTGTTTTTGTTGCATCTTATTTTTCATCTTAATACTATATGGTAATCTCACTCTTCCCTTCATGATATAAAAAAACATTTCAGATTTTCCCACCATAAAAATGCACTTTTTTTTAACTTGATGGTTACAAGCGTGAACCTTTAGTTAAGTAGAACATCCTTTTACTCAAATGCTCGTTTCACTATCTGGAGCCACTATGAACTCGTCTGGATCCACACTACCGTCAAAATCTGATAAGTCATTCTTTACTCCAAATAGTTAACTTCTCTAACATCCCATGCCAAAACATTAAGGTATTGGTTCTTCATCATCGAAAAGTACCTGGTGGAAGAAATTCACTCCCTCCTCTCAATCTGGTGAGCCACCGTTGTGGCAATAGGTGATTTACAAAATTTTGTCCTCTCACAAGCTACAAGCCTCAGTTGTATTTGGCAAATATCTTTTTGCATGCCTTCCAAAGTGAGCTCTTAAACACCCTTTTGAGGGTTTCTCCTTGGCAATATGACAGCTTTTCCTCCCAATTGGCTTTTCAACGGATGTCCGATTTTAAATCAAGGTTGATTGAGAGCTTAGATTTTTTGATTGATGTGCGTGAAATTTTGGTGGAGGTATGAGTGTTGGATTTTAAAAATTTATGAGGCTAGGAATTGTGATAGGATTAAATTGGTTTTAGTCGAGATTTTTTTTTTTAATTTTTGGTTTGAAGCTCAAAAAACAAAACCCTAAAATAGAGAGGAATTGCTAGGTTATGATACTATATGATCATCCTAGAGCTCTTAGAAGGCGTGAAAAACTAAAAAAAAAAAAAGGGATGTGCAGGTTATAGGAAGGGCGATGAAAGTGAGAGGAAGGATGTCAGTTGAAATCCGATGTTAAGGACGAAAAGACAACGATCGATAACAAATTAGACGATGAAGAAGCCTCCAAACATCTGAAGGAGATTACCACTTGATCATATCAAGCTACATACACATCTCCTTGAAGAAATCCAAAGATACAATACTCAGATAGAGAAAACAGCAGAAAATATCTCCAAATAACATAGCAATAGCAAATAATCCCCTAATATAGAAAAATAAAACATACATATAATCTCATGTCATAAAGAAGCCCTAATTAGAAGAAATAAATATTAAATAACTTAGAAAATGCAATAATCCGAATTGAAACCCTCATACAGAATGAATTTTATTTTGGTCTATCACGAACTGACCCATGTAACGCTCCCACGTCACCTCAACTTTACTTTTTAGATTTATATCACCCAAATCTTTTATATCACATCTAAAATATCATTATTTTAATTATAAAAAAAAACACTTGTTATAGATAGATAAAGTGACATACAAGTAAAAATAAAAATTTATTTTAAATACATAAATCATAAAAATTTAGTGATGTATGTAAATCTTCCTGAAAAAAATATTATATAAAAAAATATGAAATTCATTCTTTATACAGTTCAATTAAAAATCGGAAAACTAATACACAATTTTACTTCTAAAACTTATTTTCATTAGTCCATCTCGATAAGCCAATATATGACAAATTTGTTATTAAACATTCGGAAGGATGTTGCATTTTCTAACGAAAATACAATCTGTACAGAAATAAAACACAAAGGATAATCAACAATTAGCATTAGACCTAAACTAATTCGAAGACTGATTGTCCTGATTAAATCAATTAAAACCAAATTCAAACCAACCCAACATGATATCTCAGAAAAGAGCAGGAGGCCAAACATATTTCCACCCACAGCTATTCGTTAGAATCACAATCATGTGATTCAGGCACCATTCTCTCCAATGCAGCGCAGCAGAAAGTCTCTCTATCCTTGAGCAGAAGACGACTTCCATCTGCATTCCATTTCAGATCAAAAACAGAAAACTGAGGCAGTGGAATATTCACACAGTAAGCTCCTGAAGGATTCCACATGTACAGATGGGCGCTGCCGGTGCACAGCACAAGGCGGGGACAAGTTGGATCCCACGCCGCGGCACGTATCGGCTCTTTCTGGATCATGACGGCGGCAAGCTCGAGATGGCGAATATCCCATATCCAAAGAACGTTAGGCATGCTGTCATTACGGCTGAAGAGATACTGGCTGTCATTACTCCATGATAATAAACCTGAGACATCATAATTTAGAAGATTTATATAAATACCACTCAATTCCTACGTATTTACATATTTAACATCTAAGCTTCTAATGCTTCACTTTTTAAAAGTTAAAATGATGGTATTTTTTATCTGGTATAGAAGATTTGAGTGCTATAAATGTAAAAGATAAAGTTTTTGGAGTTAGATATGTAAATACATAGCAGTTGGGTGGAATGTTTTGACTATTTCCCAAAATCAAATCATGTCACAACTTTAAACCTAAACATTAGAAAATAATTGTAACCATCGAGAACATTACAGGTTCTTCACTGTCATAATCCCAGCATTGAGATGCCATTTTTACCATCAAATCATAATGTAAAATAATGGTGAAATACGTATAACACATTGAAATACAAATATAATTCCAAGATGAGAAACAAACCGATGCCTTGTTTCGGATTAGGCTTGTCTATTGCTGGCTTTTGGTATGGTAAACTAATAGGAAGGCCCATTAATTTGTACTTGACTCCAGAGCTCCCCTCAGCAGCGTTTTCTGAAAGTGGCAAACAAAAAATTGGTGAGATGATGTTATAAGAGAAATATAGCATCACCATGCAAATAAAAACAGGATCAAATATGGCGATATGTAATTTTTTTACCAATAACTTAAAACAATGCGGATAATTACAACTGTAGCCTGTCATCATGACCTCATTTAAATAAGCGATTTTTGGTAGTTCTGCAATATGCCGTCGTCTCACTCTTGTCAGAAAAATCATCCATGTTATCATAAAGATGGACAAGTCACTCAACAGTGCTTTATCCATTTTCCATGATTGTAAAGCCATGAAGCAGGTGCATGGACTAGTTCTGAGTTAGGCTATCTTTCCCTAAAATCAGAATTTGGACAGAGGAAGATTTTGAAAATCAATGCAGATGCACACAATATAAGTTTTATAAATCACTTTCATTAATAATTTCAAAAATAGATAGCTCCATCCATGATTTTTCTCATACATCCATGGCACCACTGCCTTTATATCACCCCATGGATATAATAAAATGGTGTCGGCAGTGGCAGCGGGCTCTGATAGGATTTCGCCGATGGCGATTCCCGGCAGTGAATCTATCGACTTCTCTCCTTCTTTCCGCCGTCTCCCAACGACGATTTCACGTACACGCAGCTCTCAATCGACGACGCTTGCTCGTTGCCTTTTCTCCAGCGACGACGCTCGCTTGCTGTTGTTTCTCCAGTGGACGATGCTCGCTCGCAGTAGTCTCTCCTTACCCGTAGTCGACGATGCTCGCTCCAGCCGACAACGACTGACTGCCTTCGACAGCGTCTGACTGCTCGTCTCCTAACCTGCGACGCGCCTGTTGCTCTCCTGCCCAACAGACAGTTTCGTCTCGCTGTTGATGAGCCCGAAGTCTGCTAGCATTTTTGTCGCGGCCCGCCAAGCCGCTCGAATCTGACCAAGGTCATTTTGCCCGTGGAGATGGCCTCAACGCTCTGTTCCTATGTCACTGCCCTTGCCGGCGACTTTTCTATTCCTATTCGTGCCCCTATTTCAGGTTTAGAGCCTAGTTTTGGTATCAGTAAGTTCTGCAATGTTACACAATCCTTCCACGAGGCTCTTGAAGGTGGTGATGATCACACTTTCATTAAAAAATTTGGTAAAAAAATGGGAAGCCTACTCTTTTTCTTATTGAGGTTGAAACCAATACTCTTGCGTCTTCTTGGCGTTTTGCTCTAGCGGGGAAATTCCTTTATAAACATCCAAAATTGGAGATCATTCGGAAAAATTTTAATGCTATGAAGCTATCGGGCAGTTGGAATATTGACTTACTTGACAACGGACATATACTTATTCAGTTATCTCACGATGCGGATTACACTTGTATTTTTCTAGTAGAGTTATTAAGATCGACAACCGTTTTATGAAAATCCTGAAGTGGACGATTTTGATCCAAAAGCGGAGTCCCCTATCATTCCTGTTTGGATAAAGTTTCCAGGGTTAAAATTACATCTATTCAACTTGGAAATTCTCTATTCCTTAGCAACTGCTTATGGTAAGCTTCTCAAAGTTGATAGTCTTACGCTTGTTGTCACCAGACCCTCTGTGGCTTGTGCGTTAGTTGAGAGAGATATCACTCAATTGGTTCCAAATGAGATATGGATTGAAATCACTCACAACGGGCATTGGCAAAATGTTGAAATAGAACCGCACCCTTCTTATTGCTCTCATTGTAGTATGTTTGGTCACAGTTCTACCATCTGCTATCGTTTGCATCCTCATCTAAAATCAGATATTGCTAAATATCATCAATTTGTTAAAATATTTTTTCATATTGGATTGGGGGCAGACGTCTTGCCACCTACCATTCCTGCTGAGAAGGTGCAACCTGACACTCTTTCCAACACCGCAGTTTCTGATGAAGAACACCATACCCAAGTTATCTACCGTTGGATGCTCCTGCTTCCAGCTGCTGGTTTGGAGCATGGTACTTTGGAGTCCCATTAAGCATCTCCACATACTAAAAGTACAGATCCAAACATGTCTATACCACTCACAGTTATTGAAGAAGGCTCACTTACATGCCAAGATACACGAGAGTGCTCTTTTAATTCTATAAAAGATCAGCTAGTACAACAAGTAGTTGCTTATAATGTTCAATAATCTAAACATGTCTGACACACTTTAGACCAATCCACTGATCAGGTAAGCCAGTCTTTGGATGAGGAATGACAGGTCTATTCCAGAAGGAAGAAGAATAATGGAGGCCGACTTGAGCTCGGGAACTTATTGGACGATACATTGGTTACTATTGGCAATGACATTCATCTTACTAATTTTTTAGCTGACTCATTTCCTAGAACTAGAGGCAGGGCAAAATTGGGTTGCTCTCTAGCTATCTGATAGTATGTTTTTTGACACTTTTGGATTTTTTTTAGGCTCTCATGTATTTTTCTATATTTTCTTTTTTTGGAACCATTTGCATGTGCCGTTTATCGTGTGGGTAGGGTGTCATGCTTGGGCCCTCTCACACAATCTATCTGTATCCTTCTTTCTTTTTAATATATTAGTACTTAAGCTTTCTCGGAAAAAAAAAAAATTTCAAACTCCAAAATACATCGATAGTTACACGATAAAAATGAATGGGGCATCTACATACCACCCAATTCTTATGCATAAAAATATCTAACACCTAAACTCTACTTTTTACATTTAAACCGCCCAATATTTCATATTAAATAAAAAATATCACTATTTTAACTTTTAAAAAAAAATACACCTACTCATGTATAAGTGAGATGGCATATAAATAAAAATTAAGTTTAGTTGTTAGACAGGTAAATGCATAGGAATTAAGTGGTATTATGTAAATTTTTCAAAAATGAATTTTGTGTCTAGGTCACTGAATGGAGTACTGTTGGGTGAATGTGATGCAAAATATTCGCGTACTGGTGTTTATTGTGTCCATATGGGATATGGTTCGCCGGTGCTAGTGGAACTATGCAAATGCTATAGATACCTAGCTATACTTTAGATTTGTATGGCAAGCCTATGCATGACCAACCAATAGACATCACACGGATTTAATTGTCAAAATCAATACATCCTACATGTACCAGTTAAAAGTATTTTTCAGCTTAAATTACCTCTATGAGTATATATCATCTAACTGTTATAACTTTGTTACCTATAACAAATAAGCATTATATAAGAAGATAGTTGCATAGCATTGAAGAGTATAACCCATTTTTCTTTTCATTCAACTACTTAGGTGTAGAAGTAGAGGCCATAGCTATAGAGTGAATGGAAATGATAGTTACAAAAGTATTATAACGAGAAATTTCTCTAATGAGTGATTTACAACGAGCATAGAAAACTAGGATGTAATAGATGGAATCCATAGGCTTTCACAGTCGCGGACCAATGAGCGATGAGATGGTCCAAAATAGGAGGTTATGGATTTCACAAGAGGAAATCAGTGTTGTTGCAGACCAATGAGCGATGAGATGGTCCAAAAGAGGAGGTGGCACATTTATCTTCGGTAAGCATAACTAGTGAAGAAACTGTGTTTAGGTTTGGATGGGAGATAAAAAGATTAAAAATGTGAAATAAAAGTCAGAGAAGATTTAAATAAGCAAAAATGTTGTGTCCAATATTTATCTATAATCTAGTGGAAAGATCATCTCTATTAAAGCGTGGACATGGGCAAACTTCATTGAACCACATAAATCTTTTCTCCAAATTTTTTAGGCATTCAAGCTTGCATATAATTATTCCCTTAGTCTTATTACAGAATTGCTCCCAAATGCATGTTTTTCCCACAACAATTGCTATCAGAGTAAAACGCTTTGGAGTTCTAGGAAAAAGTGGGAGTAAAGTTGACAAAAATAGGAAGGCAAGAATCAACAGGATAAATGGTAAGAACAAGTACTGAAAAATGCAAATGGAGGATTACTTGTAACAAAGAAAACTATTATCAACCTCTTTTTGTGTAGAAACCTACTAGAGTAAGCCAAGAAAATTGAAACCAACCAGACAGACAAGCACTCAGGGTTGTACACATGTCCCTAATAATGAGGATTGACTTCCATATGTTGCATAAGAAACCTTCACAGCAAATAAAGTACCTCTAGTGGGTTTTTTTTTTATCTTAAAATAGTTGAAGTTGATTTTGTAGTAATATATATCAATTAGTTCAATCTGACAACAAGTTAGTAGAGCTTGATAGGTTCCAAATTCAATGATGAAGTTCGTGTATTTAACTTGTTATAATCAATTATGACAAAATAGGTTGAAACTATCATAGCCATTGGCAATCCCTGTGGGTCTTCAATGTTGAAGCTTGATGATGTATATGACCTCATTTTAGTGGGACATCAAGAGTGCTGAATCTAGTGAAGGATTTTCATCGGATTCTCTGGATATTGATAGCAGAGGAAAAAGTGTGCGAAAAAACATTAGAGAAGGTAGATCAAAATATTAGCAAAAAAAGCAAATAAATAAATAGTCATAATGGTGCACAGTGGCAACGAGACAAGATTGGCCACATAAAAAAGGATTATTATTAAGAAAAGGGTTATACAAAATAATTTTATGTGATTCAGCATCAAATTATCCTATATACATGCCTAAGCACCCAAGTGCTTAAGATTCCCCTAAACGAGCTCCTCATGTCAAGGAATTCCTCTGCTTACAGCAGAGTAGCCTTCACACACTTGATCTTCGACACCAAACAAACACAACAGCAACACGTCTCGAAACAAGCAAGATAAACCAATAATCCCAATTTACAAATAATAAATATGTTTCCAAAGGTCTCTAACACTTTAAAGCAGTACAAGGCTAATACCAATTATCAACAAGAAAGCTACTCAGCCTCTGCAACAATAGATTGAAGTATCCAATGTAAATCACATACAAAATTTGAAAGGCCGGTTGATTTAAAGAAAATAGGGTGTAAAGTATTCCACATGCTGGGGCTCTGAAAATATCGATGTTTAGTTTGAAGCAAAAGGAATGTAAAATAAAATTTTAATGGATTCCAAACTCATCCCATGAATCATTTCTAGTGTATACCAAACTCAATAGATTTGGCTATGTTTCAAATACACAGTAAGCCTTGTTGCCACCCTATAACTGTCCGCCCATTCCATCATTGCCGCCACCCATTGTCACCAGCTACCACAATAGCTCTATAGTTGCCACCCATCACCTCCCGCTGCCACCATCAGATGTACCCCAGCTTTGCCACTTATCACCGTCAGACGCCATCGTCGACCACTTGCTACCTACACTATTGGTCATCGCCACTACTACCCACCATTGTCAACAGTCCACTACAACCAATTTCTGCCCACCCCACCCACCCACTACCCACCACAATGCCATCCGCCGTCCAGTCCCATAGCCGACCACCTCTACTACCCAACTACACCAGTAACACAATTATCCACTGACCACTACCAACCAACATCTATAATCTCCACCATCGGGTTTTACATTGAATTCAAGAAAACACAAAAGTAATATTTTGTATTATTTTACATTGAACCAAACAACTCTAAAATATTTCTGACGCACTATATTTCAAATACACAACATCCATTTTACCGCGCGTTTTCAAAATTAAAAGAGGATAATCACAGGTAAAATTCAGGAGATTGCAGTTTGGATGGACAGCTAAAAAAACACTCAATAGCACTTTTAAAAAGAAAACACTTAAATATTCATAATTTTCATGATTTTCTCTTCATTTTATGAGGGATAAATAAAATTTAATCACATTGGAATAAGCATCCAAAAAATCACAAAAAAATCTCAAGAAACTTGAGCTCCAGAGGCTAGTAAAACTTCTTCAATAGCTAATTATGTCAACTCCCGTTCTTATGAGGAAGAGAATCAAACTAAATAATTTGGGCTTGCAAATTCTTATATTTGTTATTTGAATATTATTGAAAATATTAGACTCGTCGACTCCAGTCCTTAAGAGAAGAAAGATCAGGCTAGTTTGATGAGACTTAAAACTCTACCCTCTAAGCAAGACAGTTCAAATGAGAGCATGTGTAGTTTAATTATCATGGATTTGAGTTATATAATATGAGGGTTCTTTAATTTTAAAATAATAATATATTTTTCAAAAGAACTTCGCATGATTATTAGAGTAAGTGAGTGGACATTTAACATCAACTCACACGTCATTTTCGGACCCTTGAGAAATTAGAAACGCTACTCAATTTGGTGAAGCACATGAGGATTTATGATTTTAAAGATGCACACATGCAAGATTTTGAGATTATACATTGTAGACTCATTTTTTATAAATGTCTTAAAATAATATTTATAGCTCTACTCTATTCAACTTGTTATTCATATAAGTCTTAAAGCATTCACACAAATTATATTTGATTTACGAAATAGCCTTAAAGCTTGTACACTTTTAAATCATTTTGAACTTGGAATGTTTGCAAAAATATTATAATTCTGGATTACATAATTTTATTTTGGGCTTAAGAAGAAATCGTCTAATCTTCGCTAGCAAATGATATTGCAAATTCAGCTGTAAAATGATATATTAAGTCTTTGTTTTAGCACTTAAAATAAATGGAATTTATTCCTTATGCTTAGCCCCAAATATCGTAAGTCAATTTGTTAGGGTAAATATTCTATATTTGGGTCAATTTTAAAAATAAAAATGATTCAAGTCTAAGAGCTTAAACTTGCATTATTTTCCAACTTCAAAAGGCCCAAATGTGAATTAATTTTCAGCCCTAAAAGCATAAATTTCAAAAGCCCAAAATTGAAATTATTTTTAAATTCACAAGATCCACATTTTATATCACTTTTGTAAGTTCGCATATTCCAAAATTTTTAGTTATTTACAAGTCAAATTCATTTGAAATTTCGGCAACCTTGATGTAAGTGAAAATTGTGATGAATTCCTAGTCTATTTAACTTTGTTTTTGCACATCTTATACTTATATTATGCATAAGAAAGGTAATTTTATCTTATTTGTAAAGATAATAGGTTGGATGTTGTTTTGGAATGAAAAAGGGCGAATTTAAGCAACTAAAGGCTATTTTTGACCCAGCGCACCAACACCACAGGAACAATGCACCTGTGCACAAAAGCTGTTGCATCCAAGCCAAGTTAAAGTACGTGCACTAGCATCACAGCTTGCCCATGACTAGACAATATAGTTCCAGCTCACACCCATGCTGACATCACGGAGCGCCCACACTAGGCTCACTGAATCAAATTTAGAAAAAAATTTCTTGCTGTTGTCGAGCTCTGCCTATATATATATTTATATGGATGACTCTAAAGCAACTTTTGTGGTTGGAGACGGTAAAAGGAGAGAGATTTTGGTGAGAAAGAATTTTATCTTTGGGTTTTCTTTCTCTCATTAGGTTGAAACCTCTAGGGGTTGCTTTTACTTCTCTTCTTCCACTTTGTTCTTGATGATCTTGAAAGTTTGTGTATGAGAGAGGGATTTACTACTCTTGTGGAAAGAATAAGTCTTGCTTGTAAGTTTTATAATTATTTGTTTCTTGCAATGATGATCTGCATGACATTCTTGTATGTGTTTTTCTCTACTATGCATGGCTAAATTGTCTACCGTGTCCCTGTGATCTAGGGTTAATGATTTTATCGTGGTTTTTCGAGATCTTATCTATGTAGCATTTTTTGAGCTTTTATAGCGTTATGTTGTTGGTTAACTTTCGGGCATGACATTCTTGTATGTGTTTTTCTCTACTATGCATGGCTAAATTGTCTACCGTGTCCCTGTGATCTAGGGTTAATGATTTTATCGTGGTTTTTCGAGATCTTATCTATGTAGCATTTTTTGAGCTTTTATAGCGTTATGTTGTTGGTTAACTTTCGGGCATGACATTCTTGTATGTGTTTTTCTCTACTACGCATGGCTACATTGTCTACCGTGTCCCTGTGATCTAGGGTTAATGATTTTATCGTGATTTTTTTAGATCTTGTCTATGTAGCATTTTTTGAGCTTTTATAGCGTTATGTTGTTGGTTAACTTTCGGGCATGACATTCTTGTATGTGTTTTTCTCTACTACGCATGGCTACATTGTCTACCGTGTCCCTGTGATCTAGGGTTAATGATTTTATCGTGATTTTTTTAGATCTTGTCTATGTAGCATTTTTTGAGCTTTTATAGCTTTATGTTGTTGGTTAACTTTTGGGGTTTAACATAATCTGTGACCAATTAGGATGTTAATATTTTTCGTGAACCATGACTTTTGTCCGTTGCGTAGTGGGACGAAAAAGTTAACCACAAAATTCAGATAGAATAGACATATTCTAATAGGATTCTGCAACCTTGATAAGAGATAAGACGAATCCTCGGAAACACCATGGGTTAAGCAAAATTTAACTTCATGGGTTTCTGATTCTTCTTCTGACCTATGCATAGAAGAAAACTTATCCCTAACTGACAACTATCACGTAGGAAAAAATTAAGAAAATCCATGAAATCCCACGATACCTGAGCCTAAAGGCACGAGTCTCATCTATCTTGTAGAACACCAATTTTCTCTCTGCTTTATATTTTCTGCTTTATGTGATCATGATTTATTTTCCGTTAGGATTTTAAGATTTAAACCCTATGTTGTAATCACGTCAACTTAGGTTCTCAAAGTTGGTAAAATAAGGATTTTAGGCAAAGAATAATTGTTAATCATTTTCTCGTGGGATTGATACGCAGACTCTGATACCACATATTACTTGACATGTATATTTACATGTCCGACCGACTTATCTCGTGGTAATTTTTTGGCCATTAAATTTTTGGCGTCATTGTCTGGAAAAGATGTTAATAATCATTCTGATTTTATGAGAACATAGTTGATAAACTTAGAATCTAAGTTTGACAATTTTCATTTTCCTGTTCTTATTTTCATTAGTTATTGTGTTACACTCGTATTGTTGTTATGTGTTTTCTTGCAGTGCTGAAAAATAAAAAAGTTGAAAAAAAATTTATGAAAGCCAAAATGCCAAAAATATTGTTTATTTTTCTTCTTTTCTGCATATATTGTTTGCTTTGCATGTGTAAATTGACTGACTCGTGTGACTCATGATTGATTGCTTATTGAGTCTACCAAATCTGTCATAGGATCACATTGTCGTTGTCATAGTGTATGCATAAGGGACTCGAGTCTGATCTTGCCCCATTTAACTCTGAAATTCATCGAATCTATAGACGCCTTAGGAAAGCACATTACTCACTAACACTCCCATAGAGATGGCTAAGCTCAAAGCCCCATCATGAAACCCAGAAACCCCACGATACCCGAGTTACAGAGGCACAAGCCTCATCTCTCTTGAAGAACACCAACTTTCTCTCTGTTTTCTATTTTTGCTTTCAGTTATCATTGTTTTTTTCTGTTAAGATTTTAGGATTTTGACCATCTATTGTGATCACACCAAATTAGGTTCTCAAAGTTAATAACTAAATACATTTGGCTAAGAATAATTGTTGGCCCTTTCCTCATAGAATCGAGATGTGAACACCGATACCATAAATTAATTGACATGTAAACTTGTGCGATTGCTCTACGTAAGTCACAATAATTTTTCTATCATAAAATTTTTTGCTTCATTGTTGGGGGTCATCAAGTAAATTTTCGGTCATCAAAGTTAGTATGCTTAGCTAGGTTTCACAGTGACCGAAAAATTAAAACATGATGACCGAAAAAAAAAAACTTGATGATCGAAAAATTGCCACGAGGTAAGTCGGTCAATCAAATATGTATACGTGTAAAGTAATATACGGTATCAGAGTCCGCGTATCGATTCTAAGAGGAAAAGATTAGCAATTGTTGTTGGCCGAAAATTTCTAGTTTACTAACTTTGGGAACCTAGCTTGGCAAGATCACAAAAAAGGGTTGAAATCCTAAAATCCTAACAGAAATTAAATCACGATTGTAGAAAGTAGATAGAAACTTGATATTCTTCAAGAGAGATGAGACTCGTGACTCTAAGACTTGTGTATCGTAGGGTTTTGTGATTTTCCTTAATATTTTCCTACGTGTAATTATCAAGCATGGATAAGTATTCTTCTTAAGCCTATGTCTAGCTCAGAAGAAGAATCATAAACCCATGAAGTTTAGTTTTACTTAACCCACTGGCGTTTCCATGGATCACCCGATTCCTTATCAAGGTTGAAGAATCCTACTAGAATGTGCCTATTCTATCAGGATTTCGAGGATAACTTATTTGTTTCTCCACGCAATGAGCAGAAGTCATATAACACAAAAGATATGAACATCTTAATTGGTTAGAATAAGAGCAAATGAAATCTAGAAGGTTAACCAACAACATAAAACCATGAAAGTTAAGAAAACGTTATATCGAAAACATCTTGAAAAACCAAAACAAACCCACTAACCTTACATCACAGATACATGAAAGAAATTTAGTCATACAGATGATCATTGCAAGAAGCAAAAACTTGTAAAACATACAATCAAGACTAGTTCTCTCCATAAGAGTAGTTGATCCCTCTCACATATATAAACTTTCAAGAACAACAAGAACAAAGGCAAAGAAGAGAAGTAAAAACAGCCCCTAGAGGTTTCAACCAAAAGAGAGGAAGAAAACCCTAAGGGAGAATTCTTTCTCACAAAAATCTCTCGCTCCTAGCTTCCAGCCGCCCAAGATACCATAGACACGTCCCTATGAAAATATATATAGGAAAAGCTCGACAAAAACAAGAAAAATCTTTATAAATTTAATTCATCGAGCCTGGCAAGGGCCGCTAACAAAAAAAAGGCAAATTTAAACAACTAAAGGCTATTTTAACTCAGTACACCAACACCGCCTTCACAGTGTGCTTGCGCCCAAATGTTGGCGCACCCACGCCAGATTAATGCATCCGCACCGGCATCGCGATGAGCTTGCGCCCAGGCTCTCTAAATCAAATTTGAAAGGAATTTTTTTTTGTATTTGTCGAGTGTTGGCTATATATATGCTCATAGGGACATGTTTAGGGCATCTTGAGCGGTTGAGGTTATAAGAGGAGAGAGATTTTGGTAAGGAAAAGTTCTCCCTTAAGGTTTTCTGCCTCTACTTGAATCAAAACCTCTAAAGGCTGTTCTTACTTCTTTTATTCCCCTTTGTTTTTGTTGTTCATGAAAGTTTGTTTATGAGAGAGTGATCTATTACTCTTGTGGAGAGAGAAAGTCTTGATTGTAAGTTTTACAATTATTTGTTTCTTGCAATGATGATCTACATGACTATATTGTCTGTGGTTTTCTCTACTTTGCATGGCTTAATTCACTTTCGTGTCTTTATGATGTAGGGTTAGTGGTACTTCGAGATGTTTTCCATATAATGTTTTCTGAACTTTCATGGTTTTATATTGTTGGTCAACCTTTTGAAATTTATTTACTCATAGTATAGTCAGTTAAGACGTTAATATATTTTGTGATCTATAACTTATGCTCGTTGTATAGTGGAACGAATAGGTTAACCATAAAACTCTGATAGATTAGACATATTCTAGTAGGATTCTGTAACCTTGATTAGGGATCAAACAAATCTTGAGAAACGTCATGGGGTTAAGCGAAACTTAACTTCATGAGTTTCTGATTCTTCTTTTGACCTAGGCATAGACTTAGAAAGAAAATTTATACATAGTTGACAACCATCACGTAGGAAAATATTAAGAAAAACTACAAAACATCACGATGCCCGAGTCATAGAAGCACACACCTCATCTCTCTTGAAAAAGACCAAGTTTCTCTTTGTTTTTTGTCTTCGGCTTTCCGCTTTCTGCTTTATGCATTCGTGATTTGTTTTATATTAGGATTATAGGATTTTAGTCCTCTGTTGTGATAACGCCAAGTTAGACTCACAAAGTTAGTAAACTAGATATTTTCAGCCAAGAATAATTGTTAACTGTTTCCTCGTGGGATCGATACATTGATTATAATACTACATATTACTTAACATATATACTTGCATGATTTACCGATTACCTCAAGGTAATTTTTCGACCATCATGTTTTTTGCGTCGTTATTGGAGAAAGGGGTTAATAATTATACTTATTTTAGGAGAACTTTAGATGATAAACTTAGAATTTCGGTTTGACACTTTCCGTTTTCCTGTTCTTGTTTTCATTAATTATTGTGTTGCACTTGTATTGTTGTTCTATGTTTTCTTGCTGGTACTGAAAAATAAAAAAGTTGACAAAAAATTATAAAAAACTAAAAAGCCAAAAATATTCTATGTGAGTGTTTTTCTTCATTTTTGCATGTGTTGTTGGCTTTGGTTGTGTGTATGTTGACTAATTTGTGTGGATCATAGTGATTTTTTGCTTATTGGGACTCTATCAGTATGTCATAGGATCACATTATCACTGTCTTAGTGTACGCATAGGAGAGTCAAGTCTAATCTTGCCCCTTTTAAATTGGTTGAACTTTTAGACACTTTAGCAGGCACATTTACTAATTGACACCCCCATAGTGATGGCTAACCCTCAAAGCCCTACCATGAAACCACTTAAAGATTACATCAACCCTTCTCTTGAAGAAATCCACAGGAACATCAACTATACCCAACTGTAGAGGCCAACACCTTTGAGCTAAAACGTGTCATTAATCAAATGGCTCAAAACAACCAGTTTTGGGGACTACCTACGAAGGACCCAAACCTTCACTTGTCCAACTTCATTGAAATTTATGCAAATTTCTGGCATAACAGTGTCCCCAACGATGTTATTAGACTTAGGATGTTCTCTTTCTTATTGAAAGACAAAGCAAAGACGTGGTTAAATTACCTTGCCCCACCATGTGGACTGACCTGGCCCAAAAATTTTTGATAAAGTATTTCCCTTCATCTATGATTATTAGGCTTAAAAATGATATCATGTCATTCACCCAAATAGATGGAGAGTCCATTTATGAGACTTGGGAGAGGTTCAAAGAATTGCTTAGGAGATGTTCACACCACGAGTTACCTGATTGACTGATCATCTAATCCTTGAGCAATTGCAAAAAAAATCCCCAGGGAACAGGCACACGCAGAGAAGATCACCCATTGAGGAGTTGGAAATATAAATGAGAATCAATGTAAAAGGGATCGAGCAAGTGCAGGCTACTAATAAATTATAAAGCCAAGTTGTTGCAATTAGAATCTCATCGACTAGGACAACTAGTGAATGCCTCAAATAATAGACCCCCGAGTACACTCCTAAGTAATACTGAAGTGAACCCAATGTAAAAGGGATTGAGCAAGTGCAGGCAACAAAACTGAGAAGTGGAAGAGGGTTAGAAGAAGCCCCTAAGAGAAAGAACCCTGAAGACTTAGGGACTGTTTGGGGCAGCTGTAGTTGTGCTGCCCTAGGAAGTTGCAGCGGGGCGGCTGTTTCTAGAAAAATGATCATTCTGCCCATGTTTAGTAAAACTGTTTAGCAAAATTGTTCATGGACAAAGTAATCATTGGAAAAGAAAAAAGAAAAAAAAACTCAAAAAGACCATGGGAAAAAGATCAGTTAGTAAGTACAATATCTGTTAAAAAAAACCAAAGAACCAATAACTACCTTATATCTGATTAGTAATTTTTTAACATGATGACCATTAAAATCCTCAGAATTGAAGATTACTCAGATTTATTTTCATAATGAATATTACTTTTCAGAGCCTGCTCTTTTTTAAACAAAAAGACAGAATAGAAAAAACATTACTAAAATAACAAAAAAAATTGGAAACAAATTTTAAGAGTACCAAAACTTAGAATAAAAACAGTTCAAATTTGGTGTCATCTAAAAGAATTAACAATAGAAGGTCGTTAAACTCAAACACTCTGCAACATCGCTACCGTTTTTCATCATTCAAGGATATAAAATGGTCTAGTGAAACAAGATAGAGCAAAAGTTCAGTAGTTTTATGGCAAAAGAACATAACAAACTGATCAAAAGTGAAGGTTGAAGATGGAAAACTCTTAGCGATATCTACGGAGCGACAAGGTATGGCTCCTCTTCCAGATTGCTCTGCGAAAGGGCCTTGCCTTGTGATGGAGATGGCCTTTGCCGCGAAGCATCCTGTACCTTTTCCCGATGGAGGCGAGTCCACGAAGCTCTCTTCACTATTTACAAATCAACCAAACCTCCTACTCCTCCCATTAAGTCGGTCGCCTCTACAATGAGAACCTTGCTTAACCCAATTATCTCCTTGGTACTTCTGATCCTGTTCAACTCCACTACCCCGATCCGCAGCTTCAACATCACTAAGATCCTCACGTAGCTCAATTATCCCGATCCTCATCGATCTAAAGCTCTCTGTGCAGTATCAGCTACCTCGCGCCCCAAATTGAGCAGCGGGCGGGGTGGCCTCAAGGGCTTCGTGAGGGAGCGTGAGGCAAAGAGGTCAAAGCTGATGGAGAACGCGGAGCCGCAAAGTCCATCTTGCGGCCCGCATTCCGCCTATTTTAGCGGCGGGAGGCCGCGAACGCAACATCCAAACGAGAAATTTTTTCTCTGATTCGCGGTTTGGGGCCGAGTCGCACGAAATACGCGGCCCCAAACGAAGCCTTAAACTCTGCCATAGGAGGTGAACCTGAGACCCAACTACGTAGAAAGACCTATCTCACCCATAAGGATTGATCCTTAAGATAGGTTGCCACCACATTTTCCGCAGAGGTTGAAAACGCAAAAAGTGGACCATCGATTCTCTGAGGTTTTAGAAGTGTACAAGCAACTGACCATAAATATACCTTTTGCAGAGGCCCTAGAATAGATGCCTAAATATGCCAAGTTCATGAAGGATGCCTTGATTAGGAAAAGAAGAATATAACATTTTGAGACTGTGCCCTTGATTGAGGAATGTAGTGGTTTTCTGCAAAGGAAGTTGTACCAAAAGATGAAAGACCAGGGAGCTTCACCATCCCATGTGTCATAGGAGAGAAGTTTCTAGAAAGAGTTCTTTATGAGTTAGGAGCTAGTATCGACCTAATATCACAGTCCATTCTTGAGTTAGGAAAGGCCCAGACTACCAATCTAACCTTGTAGTTAGTTGACAATCCTTTGTCTGCCCTATAAGAATTATTGAAGATGTGTTAGTGAAGGTAGATGAGTTAATATTCCCTGCAAATTTTGTAGTAATAGAAATGGAGAAGGACAAGAAAATACCACTGATAGTTGATCAACTTTTTCTCCACTGGTAGAGCAATGATCGGTGTCTAGGAGAAGAAATTGACTATGTGAGTGAATGATCAGGAAGCTACCTTTGATATTTTGAATTCAATGAGAATTCCTAATGATTCAAGTGAAGATCAATATCATTTGATTGATGTAACGGACGGGATAGTGTTCGACCAATTTGTTGAGACCTTGGAAGAAGACCTTGTAGAACAATTTGAGACTGAGGATGAGAATGAGACATCTAAGGAGGAATCTGCTCTACTGCTAGAGGGCAACCCTAGAGCCGTTAGGGAGAGGTTTGAGCTCTTAGACACCACCAAAAATGCCAAACTCCTACTGTCATCTACTAAGGTAGCACCCTGAACTGGAATTGAAAACCTTGTCTAGCTAACTCAAGTATGCCTATTTACGAGAATCCTCAACCTGTGATTATTTCTAGAAAATTGCATGAGAAATAAGAGGGGAAGTTGATGAGGGTGCTTAGAACATTTAGAAATGCCTGTGGGTGGACCATAGCTAACATTAAGGGTATAAGCCCGTTCTTATGTATGCATAGGATTTTGATGGATGAGCGACATAGACCCGAAGTTGAACCCCAAAGGAGACTGAACCCAATGATGAAAGAGGTGATGAAGAAAGAAATTTTGAAGTGGCATGATGCTGACATTATCCAACCCGTCTCAATAGTGTCTGGGTCAGCCCTATACATTGTATGATAAAGAAAGGAGTGACGTAGTAAAAAATGAGACGGATGAACTGATTTAATACATTCTAGGACCGTCATTGGATGGAGGATCTGCATTGACAATAGAAAGCTTAATTGAGCCACCAGGAATGACGATTTTCCCTTATCATTCCTAGACAAAATATTGGATAGATTAGCAGGGTACCCTTTCCATGGCTTCCTAGATGGTTATTCAGGATACCACCAGATCCCCAAGCACCTAAGGACCAGAATAAGACCACATTTACAAGCTCTTATGGGACATTTGCCTTTAGAAGTATGCCTTTTAGACAATACACTACGCCAGCCACCTTCCAACACTACATGATGTCCATTTTTCTGACTTAATTGAGACATAAACAAATTCTCTTTGTTTGGCACCTCATTCGACTCATGCTTGAAGCACCTTGCAAAAATTCTGCAAATGTGTGAAGAGACCAATTTGGTATTGAATTAAGAGAAATGTCAGCACATGGTGACTTAGGGAAAGTCTTTGGACATAAGATTTCTGAGAAAATGATTGAGGTAGATCCAACTAGGATTCATATAATAGAAAAACTATCACTGCCCACTTCTTTAGGAGTTTTTTAGGGCGCGCTGAATTTTACCGTAGATACATTAATGATTTTTCCAAGATCGCCAAGCCCTTATGTCATCTGTTGCAAAAGAATGTTCCCTTTCATTTCAATGAGACATGCCTAGCTACATTTTAGACTTTAAAAGTCAAATTAGTCACCACACTTGTAATTGTAGCACCAAATTGGAACACATCATTTGAGTTGATGTGTGATGTGAGAGACTATGTGGAACAGTATTAGGCTAGAGGAGAAAGAAGGTTTTTCATGCCATATATTATGCCAATAGGACCCTCAATGATGACCAAGTAAATTACACCACTACAGAGAAAGTACTATTGGCCATAGTGTTTGTTTTTGATAAGTTTAGGCCCTAGCGGATAGGAACACGAGTCACGATGTATACCTATCCTACTGCTATCAGGTACCTTATAGCCAAGGAGGATGCCAAGCCACACTTAATTTGATGGGTCCTCATGCTTGATATTAAAATTGTTGATCAGACATGTACAAAAAACTAGGTACCGATCACTTGTCTAGGCTCGAGTAGGAGGATTCTCAGGAGTGGCTGGTCGACATAAAGGAGAGCTTCTACGATGAGCAATTCCTCGCCATTTCTGAGGATTAAGCCTCGTGGTATGCTAACATAGCAAACCTCATTGTCAATAATCGCTCCGTACTGACTAAACTATCACTAGCAAAATAATTTCTTTTCAGAGGTCAGATTCTACTATTAGGAAGATCTCAATCTTTTTAGGAGATGTAAAGACCAGATTATTTGGAGAAGTGAGCCATCAGAAGAGGTCGACGATATCATCAGATTCTATCATCATTTTGAATCTAAGGGGCATTTTGGAAGCCGTAGAACTGCAACTAAGAAATGTCAAGTCTTGTGATAGAAGGTAGCTGGTATGCAACATTTCAAAGATAAATGAAATACCCCTCAATTTTACCTTATAAGTGGGAATATTTGATATATGGAGAATAGACTTCATGGGACCATTCATACTATTTATGTTAAATCTTGTGATAGATGACAACGGGTAGGAAACATTTCAAATAGATGAATTGCCGCTCAATTTTACCTTAAAAGTAAAATTTTTTAATGTCTGGGAAATATACTTCATGGGACCATTCAAACCGTGCTTAGGGAACACTTATATTTTGGTAGCAGTAGACTATGTCTCCAAGTGGATTGAAGCAGTAATACTATCAAATTGTGAGAATAAGAGTGTTCCAAAATTTTTAAAGAAGTATATTTTCAGTCGATTTGAAAAACCTAAAGTGATCATTAGTAATGGAAATAGTCAGTTCTGCAATAAAAAAATGGAGACACTGGTTGTCAAATTTAGAATCACTCATCACCCACAGACCATTGGATTAGCTGCGGTGTCAAATAAGACAATCAATAGGATCTTAGAGAAAATAGTCAACCCCAATTGGAATGCTTGGTCCCTTAGGTTGGATAAAGCATTGTGGGCACACAAAACTACTTTTAAGACCCCATAGGTTTGTCACCATATATGTTAATTTTTTAAAAAGCCTGACATTTGCCAATGGAATTGTAACACGAGGCTTACTGGGCAATTTAAGAATTCAATTATAATTTGAAAGATGATACAAAAAAAATTACTACAGTTAAATGAGCTGGGGGAAATTAGACAAAGAGGCTTATGAGAATATCAAGAGCTATAAAGAAAGTATGAAGCAATGATACGATCAAAAGCTGATCAGGAAAGAATTTCAACCTGGACAAGTAATTTTGCTTTGCAGTTTATGATTAAAATTATTTCCAGAAAAATTGAAGCCCAGGTGGTCATGACTATTTACTGTAGTAGAAGTGTATCTATTCGGAGCCGTAGATATTCAAAATATGAAAATCAACAATAGTTTCAAATTTAATGGCCAAAGGTTAAAGTTTTACTTTGGACGAGATAAGAAAGGTCCTAAAAAAACCTGATGTTGGAGCCATCTTGATAGTAGATCTGGAGTCACCCAATATTTTCATTCTCCATTCTATTGTTGCTACTTTGATTGGTAATTTGTTATTTGAAAAAAAGCTGGATAGAAAACAAGTTTGGGGGAGAGAATTTTACACATGCAATAGCCTGAAAACAATTTTATTAATGTGCTCAGATTTAATTTGAAAAGTGGAGGGTTGCGTTAAACACTGTCATTGTCGGTCCCAAGCCCAGATGTGAAAAGTTGAGGGTTGTGTTAGGTAGTCAACAACCAGCATAAAACTTATTGAAATAATCATGTCGAAATACAGTGAAAAATATGCAAGGGCCGCTACACCGACATTATGTGATAGCCTTTTGATCATTAGTAAGTGCTAAGGCGTTCCCTGGAAGCGACACATTATATGGTTTGAATACAGTGAAAAATGTGCAAGGGCAGCTACATCGACACCCTGGTATAATATCAAATATATAAGGGTTCCCACAGTACGGATGCGGTAAAGAAGTTAGTCCATGAAACTAATATTAGGATAGGATTATGGAATATAGGTACTCTCACTGATAAATTAATGAAATTAATTGATTATATGATTCAGAGAAAGATAAATGTCTTATGCATTCAAGAAACTAAATGGGTTGATAAAGAAGCTAAGGAGATTGATAACTTAGACTTTAAACTTTAGTATTCAGGTAAGAGTCGCACTAGAAATGGTGTAGGTGTATTTATAGATAAGAGTTTGAAATACAATGTTGTAAAAGTTAGTAGAGTTGGAGATTGAATTATAGCCCTTAAGATTATTGTTGATACTAAAATTTTGAATATTATAAGTACATATCTTCCTCAAGTAGGTTTAGATATAGGTTTGAACGATAAATTCTAGAATGATTTAGAAAATTTAATACAAATGATACCTCTTGAAGAAAAAAATTTTATTGGACCAGATTTAAATGGACATGTCGGTAGAGTCGTAGAAGATTTTAGAAATATTCATGGTGGCTACGGCTTTGGAGTGATTAATGATGAAGTTAGAGCTATATTATATTTTGTTTTAGCGTATGGTTTTGTTATTGCTAATACTTTAATCAGGAAAAGAGATGAACATATTATTACTTATAAGATGGATCTAATAAAACACAAAGTAATTATTTTCTTATCAGAAGTAGAGATCGTCGAGAATGTAAAGATTATAAGGTCATTTCAAGTGAGAGTTTAAGTACTCAACATCGATTATTAGTTCTAGATTTTAAAAAGAAGAGTTGTAAAATAAAGAATACTGAAATCATAATCGTAGAATTAGATGAGTTTACCTAAATGACACTAATAAAATTATTTTTATAAATAAAATTCAAGATTTCAAAATTTGGGATGTTCATGAAAAACAAATTCTATGTGAGATAAAAAAACAAAAAACTATTAAAAAAGTGACAAAAATTGTACTTTGAGAATCAAAAGAAAATGTTTCTATAAAAAAATAGTTAGTGCTAGAATAATAATGTGCAAGAAAAAATAAAATATAACAAGTTATGTTATAAAAATTGGTTTAAATGTAAAATCTTAGAGAACTGGGAAAAATATCAAATGATTCATAGGGAGTCTAAGAGAACAATCTGCGACGCTAAAAATTTTGTATTTAGTAATCTTTATAATAGATTAGATATTAAGAATGGTGAAAAAATATATGTATAAACTAGCAAAATAAAGAGAAAAGAAAAGTAAAGATGTAACTCAAGTAAAGTGTATTAAAGATGAAAATTAAAAAGTATTTTTCTTATAAAAATATATTGAAAATAGACGGGTGAGTTATTTAATAAACTTTTTAATGAAGTTTCGGCCTGAGTGATCTTAATATCGTTAATAATAATAAAATATTTTATTTTTACTCTCGCATTAGTAAAGAGGAAGTTGAGGAGAGTTTAAAGAAAAACAAGGGTAGAAAGTCTGTAGGACTTGATGATATCCCAATTGAAGAGTGAAAGTATTTAAGAGATTTGGGAGCTTCTTAGTTTATTAAACTATTTAATATTATTTTTAAAACAAAAAAAATGCGGGAGGAGTGGAGGATGAGTATTTTGATCCCATTTTTAAGAATAAAAGGGATACACAAGAGTGTACAAATTATAGAGAAATTAAGTTGATGTGTCATATTTTAACATTATGGGAGAGGATAATTGAGCATAGGTTAAAACGTATTACAAAAATTTCTCATAATCAATTGGGATTCATGTCGGCTAAGTCTACTGTGGAAGCTATACATTTATTGAGAGGTTGATGGAGAAGTTCAGAGATAATAAGGAAGATTTACATATGATTTTTATTGATTTTGAAAAAGATTATGATAAGGTTCCAAGAGATATACATGGGAGAGTTCTTAAGAAGAAAGGAGTTGATATGAACTATATTCAAATCATTAAAGATATGTATACAAGAATTGTTACTTATGTTCAAATAGGAGGATTGACCAATTATTTTTCTATTTTTGTTGGTTTACATCAGGAATCAGCTTTAAACCCATATACTTTTGCTTTACTTATGGATGGTCATACTAGACACTTACAGAAGGATGTACCTTGTTGTATGTTTTTTGCTGATGATATCCTTCTTGTGGATAAGGCGAGAGAAAAGGCTCAGGAAAAACTTGAATTATAGAGGTCTACCTTGGAGGCTAAAGTTCTTCGTTTGAGTAGAACTAAAATTGAATACATGGAATGTAATTTTAGTAGTAGTAGCTCTAGTGACTGAAATGTAACTATGGGTGATCAAATTATTAAAAAGTGTGAACACTCTAGGTATCTCAGGTCTATTGTTCAAAGTGATGGTGATATTGATGGGGATGTTGTTAGTAGAATTCAAGTTGGTTGGTTGAAGTGGAGGAATGCTTCGAACTTATTGTGTGATAGAAAAGTGCCGCTTACACTGAAGGTAAAATTTTATAAGATGGTGGTGAGACCCGTAATGCTCTATGGCGCTGAATGTTGGCCTTTAAAAGAAAAGATAAAACTAAGTCAAGTATTGTCAATATGGGAATGATTCGATGGATGAGTGGTTTACACATGGAGACAAAATGCAAAATGAATATATCTGTGATAAGGTTTGTGTAGCTCCAGTGAAGGACAAAATTAGAGAGAGCCGTATTAGATGGTTTGGTCACATTATACATCGACCATCTGATGATCCGATTATAGGAGTAGATGTTTTAAATTTGACTTATGTTAGGAAAGTCTGAGGTAAAACAAGGAAAACTTGGGCATATTGTATAAAAAAAGATCTTAATTTATTAGAATTAAATGAAAATATGACACTAACTAAGACACAATGGAGAAAAAGAATTCATGTAGCCAACCCCACTTAGTGGGATAATGGTTTTGTTGTTGTTATTGTTGTTGCTCGGATTTAATTTGACATTTTTGGGAACCTTTGCCAACTGAAAGTGGAAGATAAGAAGTTGCTAAGTTAATGTGAAAAATAGTTAAGGATGGAGTTGAAGTGTTTTGATAATGGGTCAATACTAGATGTTAATCATGTTTTTTCTAGCATAAAATTTTCAAAATAATTAAAAAAGTGTGCCTATAAAACTGATTAATTAATACACAGTATTTTTAGTCTCAAATTTTTATTCAAACAATAAAACTAACCTGATTTCTACCTGATTTATACGATCACCGGAACTCTCATTAAGAGGTAATTATAACTTTTAGCTTCGGAGCACTAGAAAATAAAGAAAACATTAAGAAAATCATATTTAACCAAATATAGTATTTCTTCCAGAAAAACTAAAGAAAAGAAAAAAAAGCAAAATAAGAAGAAAAAAGTGAGCAAAAATTCATTACAAATCAAAATTTGAAAGAAAAAAATAAACATAATGAAAAACCCAAGGGAGAAGAAACTTGTAGTTAAGTGTTGGAGTAATCCAACTTATGTGTTTTAGCTATCTCCCCAAATTAAAAGATTTAATCTCTTTCTTAATGAAATTTTGTTATCCTATGAACCAAAGTAGAATAGGGATATAGTCTATTGCTTGAAAAGGATTTGGGTACTCAACAACCTATGTGGAATAATGAGAAGGATCATAGCGACACCAAATCAAGTGGATTGAGAAAAATTGTGTAAAGATGAAAGTGATTAAAGAAAGATAAAAGATATTATCAATGCACAAAAATCCCAACTAAAGCTAGATATGATAGAGCCATAACAAAATTATACCCATACTACCAAAAGGCAAAAATACCCCCATGAGAAGAACAACTGTTTATTCGTCAAATCTGAGCATAGTAATAGGATTACTTGAGGAAAAGTAAAATGTAAGTTTGAGAGATTTGATGCGAGTGCAATGTGTGATGAATTATTGGTCTGTTTATCTTTTTTTTACACATTTTATATTTATATTATGCTTGAGAAATGTATTTTTATCTTGTTTCTGTAGATGATACGTTGGAAGCGATTTTGGAAAAAAAAGAGCAAATTTAAGCAACTAAAGGTTGTTTTTTGACCAAGTGCACTGCACACTGGGACAACAAACCCATGCCTAAAAACTAGTGCATCGGTGCCAGGTTAAAGCAACCGCACCGTCATTGTAACATGCCCGATCCTAGACATTACAGTTCTGCGTACCTGAGTCAGCATCGTGGCGCACCCGCGCCAGACTCGCTAAATAAAAGTTGGAAAAAAATTTCTTGCATTTTCTGAGCTTTGCCTATATATATGCTCATAAGGACATGCCTAAGGAAACTTGGGCAGCTGGAGACTGTTAGAGAGAGATTTTAGTGAGAAAGAGTTTCCTGACAACGACAATAAAAATTTGATGCTAAAAATTTTGCAAAGCAAATCGATCAATCACACAAGTATACACATCGATTGAGTAATGTATGGAAACAAGTCCATGTATTGATCCCAAGAGGATATTGTCAAACTATTACTAATCTGTGAAGTTTTAATTTATTGAACCACTAAGTCTGGTTTGGAGTGATCAAACTCAAGGGATGAATCCAGGAGTTCTAAAAATGCAATAAACATAAATGATAGGAAAAGAGTTAAGATTTTTTTAGATATGCAAGATTAATACTCCTGCGATACAGTTCAAGTGGTTTCTTGAGGTTTTCCTAAAAGATTTCTCCTTATACCGATGTCTAGATCAAAAGAAGAATCAGAAACCCATAAATTTAAGTTTCACTTAACCTTATGCATTTCTCAAGATTTTTTCAATCCCTTGTATAGGTTGCAAAATCCTACTAGAATATGTCTATTCTACCAGGTTTCTATGGTTATCATACTCGTTCCACTAGGCAACGGACATAAATCATAGTTCACGCGGTATCAGGTAAGAAAGCTCAATACAGATCCACAGATATTTGTATTGATCATAGAGGATCACAGTATATTGTAAGGACCGATTGACTCTATATTGAGTTTACATGGGCTCCAGTGATGGTTTCTGGTGGCCAATTTTATATTTGATGCGAATGAAATGTGTGATGAATTCCTGACTTGTTTATTCTTGTTTTAAAATATTTTACACTGAATACATTTTTGCCTTACTTGTGCAGATGACATGTTAGATGCAGTTTTGGAACAAAAAAGGGTGAACTTAAGCAACTAAAGGTTGTTTTTGACTCAATGCACTTGTGCCGTCGGGACAACACACCTGTGCCCAAAAGCTGGCGCACCCGCCCTAGATTAATGCACCCGTGTCGGCATCACAGCGTGCCCACGCCTAGAAATTATGGTTCTGGAGCACTCACGCCAGTATCACGACGCACCCGGTCCAGCATCATGGCGTACCCATGTCACGCTTGTTGATTCAAATTTGGAAGATTTTTTATTGCCTTTGCCAAGCTTTTCCTACATATATGCTCATAAGGACGTGTCTAGGGCATCTTGGGGCTGAAGACTGTAAGAGGAGAAATTTTGGTGAGAAAGAGTTCTTTAGGGTTTTCTTCCTCTCTTTGGGTTGAAACCTCTAGGGGTTATTTTTGCTTCTCTTCTTCCCCTTTGTTATTTTTGAAAGTTTGTGTATGAGAGAGGGATCTACTATTCTTTTGGAGAGAATAAGTCTTGCTTATAAGTTTTACAATTATTCGTTTCTTGCAATGATGATCTGCTTAGCTTTCTAGTCTGAGGTTTTTCCTACTATGTATGACTAAATTTTCTTTCATGTCTCTGTGATATAGGATCAGTGGTTTTATCGTAATTTTTCAAGATGTTTTCCATGTAGTGTTTTCTGAGCTTTCATGATTTTACGTTGTTGGTTAACCTGAATTTTATTTATTCCTAGTCTAGCCAATTAAGTAATATCTTCATGTCTAAAACTTCTGTCCAATGCATAGTGGAATAAATAAATTAACCATGAAATCCGGATAGAATAGACATATTCTAGTAGGATTCTGCAAACTTGATAAGGGATCGGGTGAAACCTAGGTATAGACATAAGAAGAAAACATATTCCTCGTTGAAAACTATCATGTAAGAACATATTAAGAAAAATCATAAAATCCCACAATACCCGAGTCATAGAGTCCTGAGTCTCATCTCTCTTGAAAAATGCTAAATTTATCTTTGCTTTCTGTTTTCTTCTTTCTACGATCGTGATTTATTTTCTTTTAGGATTTTAACCCTTTGTTGTGATCACGCCAAGTTAGGTTCTCATAGTTAATAAATTAGAGATTTTCGACCAAGAATAATTGTTATTCTTTTCCTCGTAGAATCAAAACGTAGAATTTGATACCGCAAATTACTTGACACGTATACTTGCGTGATTGACCGACTTACCTTACAATAACTTTTCGGCCATAAATTCTTAGGAAATCTACCCTCATTAGAGGGCATCGGGGAGAAAGCCAACGTGTCCAACTATCTTAAAAGACTCGCTGGTCATTGTCGTGAGACATTGTAGCCGGAAGTCAAAATGTTCTTTTAATTGACCGATCTTAAGAGATGCATTAGGCCTTCAAGCTACCTGAAAAAAATCAAATCACAAGCACGTATTTCCTCGAGTAGGTACTTGACTCTCTCTAAACATTACTTAATTCTATGGACATATACTCAGGTTTCCCAAGATGAATACTTAAAATATTTTCTCGAATTTTATAAAAATATCTCCGAACGAATAATAAACTTTCCATGAACAGTTCTTAATTTCCTGGACAGGTAATCGAATTTCTTCAAACAAGCATTTTCAAAAATTTCTCCTCCCCTTTTTATACATTTTCGAGCGAACTGTCAATGTTGATAGCAATGAGACGTCAATGAAATGACGAAATTGACGGACTATATCTTTCTGATTGTTTTATAATATATATAATATATGTTTGATGTTATATATTATATATATTCAAACAAATAAAGAGGGGATGCAAGGGCTTAGTAAAGGGAAATAGAAGATCAGTGGGTTGAGCTAACTTCTCTATTGTGCGAAACAGGCAAAGAGCGGGTTAGGGCAGAGAGATAAGGGCTTCTACTTTGAGTTTGCGTGTCAAATTAGGTAGTGAGGGATTTGATTGGGTCTCACGCATAGACAAAGCAGTGAAAGCAGGATTATGAGGCTATGTACATGAATTGTGCGACAGTAGGACTTTGATTATTGTTGCTGGGAAGAAGTCAAATAGGGGCTTCACCTGTAGAAAGAGAAAACATGTAAAGCTAGGGCGAGCGAAGGGATCGCCCAAGTTATTCAAAAGAAATGAAGGGGAGATAGAATAGGTGTTCGAATGGAAAGGGACTGAGGTGTAGATTCAATCCAGAAGGAAAGAGGAATAGAATTTTTGGAAGCCTTATATGTCACGATCCAGTCATTGCTTTTCCTCCGACTCTAATTGTGGTTGTGTTGCAAGAATAGTCAATGAATAACGAGATGGAAGATTGCGTGAGACACAGGGATTTACGAACATAAGGTGGATGGGCTGGCTTTGGGTTTTGATTTGCAAATAGAGCGAAGAAGGAGAACAGGGAAGAGGTAGAAGTGAAGCAGGGAAATGGCTTGAGCTAAAGAAAAAAGAGATTATGTGGCTTCATCTATGATCTCTAGAGTGAATAGGAGAGAAACAATGTGATTCAGTTACATGTACTGGAGCAAACAACAAAAGCGAAGGCGAGGGCTTTCAACGGTTTTTGGTCTAGGATGTGTTCAAACAGGGGAGTGGGAGAGCAAAGGAGGGGTTACACAAGCTTGTTGAGTGGCTTTTTTATTTCGAAAGGGAGAGGGTGCCTCGCATTAAAAAACATAAAAATCCTAAAGCGGGAGTCGGTTCGGTGACATAATATTTATTAAGTTTAATCAACCCCAAATAATAAAATTTATGATTTTAATGACTTTTTTTAACTTCAACACGATGCCTCAAGTTCATTTAATTCAATCCATGCAAGAGCCTTACATTTCAAGCAAGATTCTACTCTATTTGACATCACTCTAAAAATTTAATCAAGTGACTCTCCCTCTCTCCACTGTTCATTGTGATAAACAAATTATTCTAGATTGGAAACTAAGAGAAGTTTATAGTCTTCTTTGGACTAGGTTTAATAGTTTAACTTAGTGATCAAATTTTGAAAATCATTTGGAGATGATTAATTTATATTTTCTAGTTTTCATATTTTAGCTTGCTATTTCATCTCATCAACTCCTCTCAATCTCAATCCCTAGAATCTACTCCAAAACTCCCACTCAATCCGAAGAATCACGTCACAAACACCCCTGTCTCATGTAGTTTCTCTCAAATTTCTTAAACTCTCAGCCTTACTCCCTCTCATAAACCCTACCTAGTTTATACCTCCCCTCAAAAGCCATTAAACTCTCACTGCTGACCGCCAACAACGTCAAAAACCCTTACCTATCTCTCAATCTTATCCTAGACTACTCATGCTGTAGCATACATCCTCACACAGCCATTCCAAATAATTTCTTAAACCCTCAAACCTACAACCTCTTCACTTCACCGCCTACAAACTGCTTCTTTCCAAAGGTAGCTTTGGGTCACTATAGGAAAACTATCTTTCCATAACCCCTAAAGTTCAAAAAACTTCAATCAGCTATCTTCCATCATCCTTATACAAACAAAAAAAGAGAGTATTGTCCTTCATTCGGTTCCACAACCTACCACAACAAATTTTGGTATCAAAGCCATATCCCAAAGAAGCTGCAAAGCAAAATAAGCTAACATCAAAATTGGCCTCGACGAGTGATAAATTTATTATTCCACTGGTGGGTAACCTCTACAATCCCAAGTTTTTGACTTCTCAATTTTAGGAATTTATTACTCAACAAAATTTAAGGTTCAAACACATTACAAGGCTAGCCTGAGATAACATTCATTTCCTTTACTACATAAACTTTGTGGAAATGCAGATTAACTACTAAGTATAAAACCCATTCCCCATCCCATTAATTTGGTACTTTTATAAACTCTCGGACTAAAATGACCCCATGTAAACAATTAGAGGACTATTTTGACATTTTACTAAAAAAATTAATGAAATACATAAGAACTTTAGAATCAAATAAATTTACAAAAAGACCAATGTGATCAAAATCATAATGATGCATAAATTAAAAATGTTCATTAATAAGTTAATAATAATATATAATTAATAATAAATCATACATGTAACAAAAAGTCAATATTTTGTAAGAAGTTATAGAATGATTTTTACAGTATTTCAAAATTTATTTTCAATATTTATTTCAAATATCATCATTATCCTTCAATGCTTGATAAATCAAACTCAATTACTTTATATTGAATAATTTGAGAACACTCCCACTAAACTAATTAACATTTTAACATGAACTTGCACTTGAATCTTCTTGAATTAAACATATTGAGTTCATCTTAAGTTGCAAGTGCTCTAAACTAAATATATCATCCAATATGAAAAAGTTTTTCTCCAACATTCTAGAAAAGAACTAACCATGATAGTTGCCTTGTAAATTATTGGGGAAATCTTTGCTCAAAGATAATTCAGCCATATCAAGTTGCCAAGGTTCGTCCACTTCCTGAATGAAATTAAAAGAGAAAAATAAAAAGTAACTACCTTGCTGAGAAAACCAAATTGCAATACCAATTCTTTACCTTGAAAATAGCAGCATCACAAGGCCCACGAATAGTTGGTATATGCGTGAATTCAGCAAAAATTTTCCATGTTAGGTGATTCAATGCCCTTAGAGTCTGATCATAACTACCCACAGCAAGAAACTGGCCACATGTGGACCATGTTACAGTTTTCACACCTAAACCGCTTTCATATGCTTGATACTTGAACAAGCATCTGCCATCTGGAGAATAAATGAGAACCTGTATCATACACAACACTTCATTTATAATTCTGATAAAAAATTGAAAGTTCTGTAAAACAAAATATTGAAATCTCAAGTATCGATAAAACTAGCAGAACACAATATAAAAAGAAGTTGGATAACTATGATTTATACTTTTACATGGAAGTTATAGTGAGGATCATGAAATTACCGTGATGGAAAAAAATGCTACCTTAGGATATACTATCAAAGTTGCAAGGAAGAAATTAATGGAGATTCCAATCATTCTATACGGTTAACCTGCTTTTCAATTTCCTCAACTGATGGTGTTGGAAAAATAATAATAGTTATATCAATGGTGATATATACATTTCAAGATCATGATACATGATAGCAATATAGTGACATGCCAAAACTTACCGGGACGTAAGTCGGCCGTACAATGCAAGTGCACGTGTCAAGTAATGCAGTTAAACAGTACTGCATGTAGATCCCACGAGGAAAGGGCTAAGAGCTATCCTAATGGGTGAATCTCTAGTTTACTAAACTTCTAAACCTAGTCTAGCGTGATCACAAATAAAAGATTGTTTCCTAAAATCCAACTTAAAAGCAATAACAAAAGACAATGTGTTTTGAGAATATGAAAAACAACGACAAATAAATCTTGTCTTCAAGATATGTGAGGCTCGCGCCCTTATGATTTTGGTAATGTGGTGGTTCGTGATTTTCCTAGACTTTCCCCACGTGACTGTTGTCAACAAAGATAAAATGCCCCCCTTATGCCTATATCTAGGTCAAAAGAATGTTAGAATCCATAAAGTTGAGGCTAACACAATCCTCATGGCATCCAACGAATTTTTTTTGATCCCCTTTCTAGGTTGCAAATCCTAATAAAATGTCTATTGTCATCTGGATTCTGAGGTTAACCATTTTCGTTCCTCTGCGCAACGGGTAGAAGTCACAATTCACGAAATATGTTAACATCCTAATAAGTAATGAAACTCTATGGTTAACACTACAACGGAAAAGCCATGATGTCTCAGGAAAACAATGCAGCAAAAGAAATCATTCGAGAAAACCACAAAACCACATCCCATAAATCACAAGGGTGCGAAAGAAAGTTTAGCCACACTTGATAGAAAGAACAATGGAAAAACATCCGAAGAAAATCATTGTTATAAATAAAATTGAAATGTACATGCTTACAAAATAATTTGTTCCCTCTTCCATAGCAGTCAACTCCTCTCTCATACAATAACCTCTCAAAACACATAAAAACAATACAAAGAAAAAAGTAAAAGAAACATTAGGACCTCAACCCCAAGAGAATAAGAGGAAATCTAAGGAAAACTCTCAAAAACATCTTCTCCAGCCGTCTCCAACTCTCCTCTTCATCGTAGAATGTTTCAATTCGTGCCCTAGCTTCTCTTTTAAAGATCCATAAAAAATTGGCATGAAAAAACCTTCCAAAATGAGATATATTGCGGTCTGGGCGTAGACACGCTAGACCACGGCGAGGTCATGCTAGTTCTAGCGTGGTCACGCCCAGATCAGGCGTGATCATGCCAGATAGTACTATTTTGTGCGTTTTGACTTTGTTTTGTATGTTCGACACTTATAACCAGCAAAATAACACAGAACTTTCCACAAGCCTAAAATCATGATATATGAGGTAAAATAGTATGTAAAATGTATGATAAAAAGCATGTGAAATAATATAAAATTAACACATGTCAATACTCCCAAACTTACCCTATTACTTGCCCTCACATGGCTCAACTTGGATTCTTATGAATTGTATGGTACTCTTGTAGGTTTCCAACTATTCAACCCGTTTGTCAAGGCTAAATAAAAGTGTTTAAAAGTCATTAGGATTACTATCTTCATTGGTTAATAACTTGCTTCCCTTAATTTCTTTCATTCCTTAAGAAGATTTTATAGATCCTTAAATTAGTGTTATTTAAATTCTCTTTCACTAACCTTGAATATCGTTAATACAGGTTCAGGGGATCTTAGCCAACTTAATGTTCACTTAAATCTTGACCTTGAAGATAACTTTTAACTTGATTTTAATTATTGGGGATCAAAACAAAGTTTATTACTTAAGTTTCACTAGACCCTCTTCTATTTACTTTTATTTTCTTGAATTTTTGTTGTGCCAACCCCAAACCCAGGGATTTTTTACTTTTTGCTTTTTTCATTTTTTTCTTTTTCTTTTATTTTTCTTTTTTTTTCTCATGAGAATTATTATATCTAGTTGACAACATTTTCTTTTCTAACTTTTAAAATGTGAGAGAAAGTGATTTTTAAGCAATAAATCTAATACCTGATTTTTTAAATGTCCCACCTCCCAATTATCTTTTCAAGTTAAAACTTCAGATCACATTAATTTGGTTAAAATGGACTCAAAGGATTAAAGATATTTTTGGTTTACTACTCAATTTCTAAACCACGCATTTTTAATAATCTATAAATTCCCTTAAGCAAAGTATGAAATTGTTAAGTTCTGAAATCTTATTATTAACTTATTAAAGTTAACATTTTCTAAATGACATTTATCCACTTCTAATAGATTATGATAAGAATTTGAATTAATTAAGAGTCCTAACAGTAGTTACAAAATGAAAATTGAATCTTTAACTGAGTTATGTAGACTACTTTTCGGTTTGTACAAAGGTACATTTTTCTTCTTCCCAAAATTGTTTTTTTCTAACATATGAGTACCATGAAATAACAGTAAGTTAAAAAACAGGTAATTGTGGGAACAAGTAAATACATGAGTGGTTACATGAATCTCAAAAAATAAGAATATAAAATATGTAACAAATGCATTCATCACGCCATGGAGGGACAAGACTCAAAACATAATTCAAATGAAAATTTAAAACAAATCAAAAGCAAATTTCAAAAAAAAATTCAAAATAAAAGCAGAAAGTAAAAACATGTCCAACACATCAGATAACACTTGGGTGACCTCCTAAGATAGTACTTGTTTTAACGTCCTCAGCCTAACGAAAAAGGCTTTCCCCAGGGTTAAAATTCCAATTTAGAAATTCTCAATCAATCGTTCAATATTTTATTGGTCATAGATCTTACTAAGTCCTCAGTTTAACCTCATTAATTCCCCTTTTTTGCAAATTTTGTTTTCTCTGATAGTTGCAAGAAATGAGTCCATTTAAGATAATTCAAGGTTTTCTAAATTTAGGGGTGGACCTCCCTAGATTTTTTAGGTTGAGGATTCAATTTTATTGGGTCAATTTACTATCTAGGGTTGTCTTCCAACTCTTTCTCTTAGGGCACTTCTATGGGTGATACTATAGGCTCAACTATCTCACTTACAACGCAAGGGGGTGCCTTGAAAAGAAGAGTAGATTCTTCCTCAGTCATCCTCCAACCAAAATCATCAAACTCAACATACACTTTAAGGATCAACTCTTCAGATTCAAAGGTGTGCCCCTCTACTGCCCCTGACGTCCCTTTGGGTTTATTGTTTAATTGATTAGCTAACTGCCTCACTTGATTTTCTATGTTTCTAAGGGTATCAGTTTGGCTTTGTAACTCCTTCCTCAGGTTTATTATTAGTTACTCCGAATAATCATTTTCTTCAGGATAGTCACTATCCTGGTTATTCCAACCTCCTATAGAATCAACTTGGGGGCTCTACCATTGTTGGTTGTCAACTTTAGGATTATTATTGTTCTAATTGAAGTTTGGCTAGGTCAATCAATTTTGGGTGTATGTGTTTAATTCATTCCTCAAATTTATTAGCAAATTTTCTGACGACAAATAATTCTCCCTAAATTGGGGTTTCGAGGAGCCTTCTTGAGGTTGAGTTTGACAAATGTGCTCCCTGCCCCAATTTTTCTAATTACAAGGTCGGCTTGAGTTCTCTCCCAAACTTGGTTTTCTACACCAATGTCACTAATGTTCTAATTAAATTTTGGGTAAATGGTCTAGTTAGGGTTGTAGATATTGGAAAAGGAATTATGGCCATTATATCCTATGGCATTAACGGTCTCTAAATTAGAGATGCTAGGATCTATCACTAGTCCATGAATCAACCCATCATTTGGTGGAAATCCTTGCATCAGATGCATCCCCAGATTATCTAACTTCCTAGAAAGTGCAGTCACATGGGTGGCCAAAATAGTTAAGACATCAGTTTCATGAACACTAACTACATTCTAGGGTGTAACTCCTTCAACAAGCCATTGAAAATTATTTGTGGTCATTTCTTCTATTAGTTGGTAGATTTCATCAAAAGGTTTTGACATTAAGGATCCACCTGTCGTGGCATTTATGATCAATCTCAGAGAACCTACCAATCCATTGTAAAATGTTTGAACTATCAGTCAATCAAGTGGGGGGTGATACGGGCACTTCCCAAGTCATTCCTTGAATCTTTCCCAAGATACCAAAATAGACTATCTATTTGTGTGAATGAAATGATATCATTCTAAGCATTACAATTTCGATGGAAGAAAATATTTTACTAAAAACTTCTGTGCTAAGTCATTCCAGGTCATGATTAATCCTGGGGCAAGGGAATTAAATAATACCTTAGCCTTATCCCTTAGGGAAAAGGGAAAAAGCCTGAATCGAATGACATTATTAGCGACACTGTTGTACCGGAAGGTAACACAAAGTTCAAGAAAAATAGCCAAGTGTAGGCATGAGTCTTCAGCCAAAAGCCCCTAAATTAATTTTTCTGAATCATCTGGATTATGACAGGTTGATGGATAATTAATGTTCATATGAATTTTTTCAGCAGAAGGATTGGCGTATTCCCTAAGTGGTTTCATGATGGTGTGTTAGAGTTAGCCATCTCAACAGATGTTTCAGAAAACAATTGCGATCTCATAAGACGTCTAAAAGTGCGATCAATCTCAAAGTCAAAAGGGGTGAGTTCAACCTCAGCTCCCTTGTGTATAAAAGAACATTTTAAAATTATACAACATATAAACGTACTGACCCACACTAGTCAATAAGTTGAATGCAAATGCGACACTCAATATGCAAAAGAAAAGTGAAAGAAATAGAAATAACTTAACCGCCAAAATTTTCTTTTGCATTTATTTAGTTCTTAATTTAATTTGTTTTTAGATTTAAAAAAAAATTCTTTAAGCACCTACTATAAAACACAACAACAATACAGGTGCAAACAAATGTGAAAAAAAACATAATAAATAAAATAAAATTATTAAACTTAGATTCTCCAAAGTTCAACTAAAGTTTTCCTAAAATCAGAATTCTTCTTAATGTCTTTCCTCGACAATGACGCAAAAAACTTGAAGTGCCAAAAAATATCATAACATACGTCGGTCGTACAACGCAAGTGCTTGTGTCAAATAGTAATGAGGTAAAAGAGTACTGCGTATTGATCACACAAAGAAAAGACAAACTATCTTGTTCACTAAACTTCGAAACCTACTTTAGCGTGGCCATAAACAGAAGATTGTTTCTTGAAATCCCACTTAAAAGAAATGACAAAAGAAAAGTGTTTGGAAAAAAAAAACAATGGCAAATAAATCTTATATGTCTTCAAAGTATGTGAGGCTCACACCCCTGTGACTTTGGTAACGTAGTGATTCGTGATTTTCCTAGACTTTCTCCAACGTAGTTGTTGTCAAAAGGGATAAAAAATACTCATTATGTCTATGTTTGGGTCAAAAGAAAACTAGAATCCATGAGGTTGAGGTTTTCTCAATCCCCATGGAATTCCACGGATTTATTCTGATCCCCTTTCTAGATTGCAAAACCTAGATAAAATATGTCTACTATTATACGAACTTTGAGGTTAACCATTTTGTTCCTCTTTGCAAGGAGTAGGAGTCACAGATCACGAAATATGTTAACATTCTATCTGATCAGACCATGAGTAAATGAAACACTATGGTTAACATAACAACGAAAGACATCACTTTATTGCACATTTTGACTCTGTTTTGTGTATTTGACACCTATAACCTGTAAAATAAAACAAAGAACCTTCCACAAGCATAAAATTATGATAAATGAGGTAAAATAGTACTTACAATGCATGATAAAAAGTATGTGAAATCACGTAAAATTGATGCATGTCATATAAAACATGAATTGTAGCATTTCATGACCATTACTTGATGCTCTTGTGATACCAAAGTCAACCCAAAACCAAATAGGGGAAGCAAGTATCCTTATGCAAAAACAAATAGGATTATAATCAACAACACTTGAAATAAGAAAAACATGACACAAGCACATACCCCGTCAGGGTGAGGTGGGAAGTTGGTTGTGGCCAGAGAAGTAGGGTTATCCGGTGACGGGACAACAAGCTGAGCAGCAGCGAGGGGACCTAGGAATGGTGGCACCAAGCTTGGGGTGGTGCAAGGAGTGGCGGCCACATGCACGAGGTTGTAAGAAGGGGCGACGACAGCAAGGAAGGTGAAGGGAGGGTGTGTCCGCATGTAGGACAAGAATAGAGAGGGTAGCAAGCATAGAAGGGACATTGAGAAGGAAATATGCGGAGGTAACTATTACTTTGGAGCATAATACAACCAGAGCACCAACTATCCTCAGCTACAGCCCTAACTAGGAAAAGGCGGGACAACACAAAACTAAAGCAAAAAAACCAAACCATAATATTAGAAAACAACATATATATAATACTAGATAACTAAGGGGACTCCCACCCCTTGGGCGAGAAACCTAATCTAAAGAAAAGAGTCGATCGACCCTTAATCTACTCCTGTTGAACCAATTAAGCCTCTCTAGATGATTCAACTTGGCGTTAATCCCATGTCGGTCTCCTAGGAATAGAGGAGCTTCGGCCTCATTCATTGAAGATTCTGGTTCCTCGTTGCACGTATTCAAATCCGCTACGTTGAAAGTAACAGAAATACTAAGTCGATCTTGTAAGCGTTGTCGTTCGGCTTCTTGAGAATTCTGAAAGACTCATCTGCTCTGGGATGGAGCTTCCCAAAGGATCCCACCAAAAGCCTTTTTTTCTTCAAGCTGATCCACACTAGATCCCATTCTTGAAAGGTCACCTTATTCCTAATTTTATTTGTATGTGCCTGATATTTGTGGTTATACTTGGTGATCTCTTTTCCCATCTCTTTGTGTAACTTCCGAATATCTTGCACCCTCTCCTTAGCATCCTCACTAATGTCTTATGTCGAAAAAAGTGGTAACAAGTCAAATAAAGTAAGTGGGTTGCATCCATACACGATCTCAAATGGGATGCACCCCATGGTCTAACTCATAAACCTATTGTAAGCAAATTTGGCCCGGGCTAGGTTTAGCCCCCACTATTTAATATTCTTCCCTAAAACCAACTCAGAAGGTTCCTTAGACTCCTGTTCATCACCATCGTCTGATCGCCTGTCTAGGAATGAGTTGTCGGGCTGAATTGAAGCTTAGTGCCAAGCTTACCCCATAGGGTCCTCCATAAGTGGCTCAAAAACTTGACATCTCTGTTAGAAGTACTGGTCCTGGGTATTTCGTGTAATCACGAGCACCCTAAAGTACAATTCAGCTACATGTGACACATCCAACGTTCAGTGGCAATGTAGGAAATGAGTCATCTTAAAAAATCTATCCACAACAACCATCACAGAATCCTTGATCTGTTGTATCCTCGAAAGACCCAATACAAAATCCATGCTAACATCCACACATGGGACCTTCGCTACTAGTAATTGGGTGTATAGTACTGCATTTTGCCTTTTAATTTTGGCCGCATGGCAAATTTTGCATTGACTGAAGCGCCGCTCCACATCTCTCATCAGTCAAGAATAACAAAATGTTCTCACACAAGTACAAGAGCCTTGTCATTGCCAAAGTATCCTGCAAGACCTCCGTTGTGGCTCTCATGAATGATAAACTCTCAATGAACATCAAGGAATACACAACCTACTATGGTGGAATAGATAACCAACAATCCTGTGATACTGCCCAGCAGGCTTCTGCTGACACTGCTCCCAGATCTGTCTAATTTCTTCATCTGCCACGCACAACTCTTTCACTATATCAAATCTTACAACTCGAGCCTCCATAGAAGTGATCAGCAAATGTCGGCGGCTTAGTGCATCTGCTACTCTATTCTGGCTTCTTGCCTTATGCTTTTAGCACAGACTGAAATGAAGCCAAGAACACCCAGAAAGCATGTCGATCTTTTAGCTTGTTCTGGCTATTCAAGAATCTCAAAACCTCATGATCCGTAAACAAAGAAAACTCACTCATCAGCAGGTGGTGACTCCAATGACTTGGAGCTCCCACGATAACATAAAACTCTTCTTAGTATGTCAAATACTTCCTCTTGGACTCATTTAGCTTCTCATCGAAGAATGCTATGGGGTGGCCTCTCTGGCTCAATACTTATTCGATTCCCACATTGGAAGTGTCGAACTAAATCTCGAACAGCTAGCTGAAGTCCAGTAATACCAGTACTGGTGTCTGAGTCACCTCTTTCAGGGTATCAAAACTGGACTAAGTTGCATATGTCCACTAGAACTTTTCCCTTTTCAACAGTTTTGTCAGGGGAGTTGTGATAGCGTTGAAGCTCTTGATGAATCGCCTATAGAAAGATGACATACTCAAACATTATCTCAACTCGATAAAAGACTGTGAACGTCTAGCTCATGTGGCCTCAATCTTTAGAGAAACCACTAAATGCCTACACTAAACACACTATGACCCAAAAAAACATACCTCTATTGCCAGAAAGTGGCACATCTTCATGTGGGCATATAGTTTCTCCAATCCTAAAACATCAAAGACTGTCCTCAATTAATGCAAGAGCTTCTCTTTGGATCTATTAGATACAAAAATAGCATCCAAGTACCTACTACAAGCTTCCTGCATCCAAGTACCTACTACAAGCTTCCTGATGTGATCTTAGAACACTTGATTCATCGACCTCATGAACGTGTTTGGGCGCATTGGACAACCAGAAAGGCACGACTGTGCACTCATATAATCCATCCTAAGCCTTGAAAGCAGTCTTCCACTCCTCCCTTGGTCTCATCCTAATATGATGATATTTGTTGCATAAGTTGATCTTGGAGAAAATGATGGCTCCATGCAACAGATCCAATAGGTCATTCGGGCGAGACATAGAAAACATGTATTTGATGTTGATCCTGTTAATAGCTCGAATATCAATGCAAATTCTCCACGATCATTCCTTCTTAGGCCATCAAGACGGGGAGACCACATGGTCCAGTACTCTTTCTCCAAGCCTCTCGCAATGAGATCATGTACATGTCGTTGTAATTTCTCATATTATGCAGGTCTCAATCCATAGGTAAGCCTATTTGGCAACAGTAATCCCGGGATGAGATTGATGGCAAGTTTAATGTCCTTCGGTGGAGGCAACCCCTCTGGACGACAGACAGTCATAACGTCCTAAAAGTCAGCTAGCAAAGGCTTGTATAGGCTCTGATATCTCAATCTCCTCCTCAGTTCCCTTTAATATGACTATTGCCGGAGCCTCTCATACATACTACATAAAGGCGGCTCGTGGGACTACTGTTTCCTCTATAATGTCTATTCCTCTCAAGTTCTTGCCTAACAAAAGAACTACTGCTCTCATCCTTCTTGAAAAAATAAGTGTTCTTGAACTTGTCGTGTTGGGCCTTGCAATTGAACTATCATGACCTCTGTAACAAAATATGACAAGCGTCTATGGGTACCGCACCTACTCCTATAGCTAATGTCCAATACAAAACTCAACCAAGCATAATTGATCCACACATATCTCATTTCCCTTTTTCGATCGGGTAAAAGAATAGGGTGCGTGGACAAATCCAATTTTTTCACCATCAAAGTGGATACCACCTCACAATTCCCGCCATCAATAATCAGATTGTAGACCTTCCTTCTCACGATACACTTGATGCGGAAAATGTTCCTTTTCCGACGCAATTTGTAGGACCCTCCATATAACTAGCATTTCTCCTACATCTTAATGCAGTTGAAGTTCCTCCTGATACTCCTTTGCTTCCTCATCACTCACTTCCTCGACGATACCCTGCTCAGTGAAGGAAACAATTCAGCTTGTGAGGCAGTTGGAGGTTATGTGTTTGTAGATGTGGAATTTAAAACATCTTCTGGTAGGCACTATACTGGGTGAATTACTCTTCTTCGGCTTCTTGCTACTCATATATGTCTTGTCACTCCCTGTTCAGTCTTTCCAACCGCTCCAGATGTACCCTTGTTGGTAGCTGCAGTTGTAAGTGGTTGTCTAAATAAGAGTGATTGTCTGCTTAGCTTCTACTGTTTCTTCTTCTTCAAGGCTAAGGTCTAGACATCTTCAAGTGGCCAATAGGCTTGCAATTGCACAATGTTACTAATAATTGACTTCAAACCCCCCAATATCTGGCTATAATATGTTCCTCTGGTTCAACCAACTTGATTTCATTTGAAGTTGATCAAATTATGTCTTGAACTTCTCCAGTGAGAGGTCTCTTTGTTGCAGGTCATAAAGCCTCAAAAACATATCCTGAAGGCAGTGAGGAGGTAAGTAGTTCCTCTGCATCTCCTTCCTCGTCTTCTTCTGTCTGGTAATTTTATCACTTCCTTCTCTCCTTTGCCTATGAAAATTTCCCAACCACAAAGAAATATTCTTTCCTAATTTGATGGTAGCGAGCTTCACCATCATGTTTTTTGGCACTTCTTTGTATTCAAAGATTCTTTCAACCGACTGCAATAAATTCATCTAGATTCATCCTTCAAACTCCAATAAATCCACTTTCACTCTGAAACGTCATGCCTATGTTAATGAATTTCGAAGCGTCGGGACTAGTCCTCTTCTTCATTGAAACCCTTCCTATGGAAGGGGTTCTCATTCTCATCTATTTCTACTATTCGACTCTCTTTATCATGGTCAAAGGTAATTTCCCTCACAGTCCCGTCATCAATCTCTGATACCAAATGGATATGACGGTAATTTCCTATGGCGTGTACTAGAAACACTAGGATATGACTAAAGTTAGGCTAGCTCTGATACCAAATGATACCAGAGTTAACCAAAAACACTAGGGTATGACTAAAGTTAGGCTAGTTCTGATACCAAATGATTTCCGAGTTAACCGAAAACCCAATATGAGAAGCAAGTAAGATTACAATCAACGACACTTGAAATAAAAAAGCATGATACAAACACAAATACCCCACTTGGGCGAGGTGGGAAGGTGGTTGTGACTAGGGAAGTAGGGGTTGTGGGGCTATCCGACAGCGGGACATCAAGATGAGCAGTGACGAGTTGACCTAGGAAGGGCGATAGCAAGCTAAGGTGGTGCAGGAATGGCGGCCACAAACAGGGAGAATGTAGGAACGGTGGCAGTAGCAAGGAACGTGCAGGGAGGGTATAATAGTAGGTAGGAGTTTCACAAGGAGCACGACAGCAAAAAGGTTAGGGACATAGAGGAAAAAATATATGAAGATAACCACCGCGTTGGAGCAGAATACAGTCAGAGCACCAACTGTCCTCAGATACAGGCCTAGCAAGGAAAAAATGCCGACGACAGAAAACTGAATCAAAAAACTGAACCCTAATCAGAAAAAACAGCATATATATTAAATGTTGTTGAGATGAGAATGCTTAGGTGTATGAGTGGCTTAACACTTAAAAATAAAATTCAAAATAAATATATATGTGATAGGATTGGTGTAACTCCAGTGACGAACAAGATTAAAAAGAGCCTTCTTAGGTGATTTGGTCACATTAAAAACTGACCATCTGAATATTTGGTTAGGAGTGTAGATGTTTTAAATTCGACTTATGTTAAGAAAGGCAGAGGTACACCTAAAAAGGCTTAGGGATATTGTATAAAAAATGATTTCATATTTTAGAATAAAATGAAAATATGACGCTCAATAGGATGAAATTGAGAGAAAAGATTCATGTAGCCAACCTCAGTGGGATAAAGGCTTTTAGTTGTTGTGACAACACTCTTTGCCCATTCAGCAGTTGTGCAACAGCCAAGCATGCACTGTTATCATAATCAAGGCTAGAATTCCATCCATATTAAGATCAGTACTTTTATATTGAAGTTTGAATTGAGTTCAAATAAAATTAAGTTGATTTAAGTTGCACAATAGGATTGAAATCCAACACTAGAAAACCAAAATTAGATGTAAACAAGTCAAACTAACGTAGTCAGATCTAGTTATTGTTTTCCATTTATTATTAGAGTTGTCATGGTTAAAAAAAAAAATCAAATCTAATCACATAATATAATAAATTATAAGTAACACATTGATGTTTCCTGGTACAATAGCTATCCAAGGGATTCGCAGACCTCTTCTTTTCTAGAGCCATTATTTCAGTGACTCCCATAGCATTCTTCACCTAGTCTTCACTAGTTAACCGTTTCTAGAGGCAACCTTTCAGTGGCTCCAATGGCTTTCTTCACAGAGTCTAAACCAGCTTTCTTTTACCAGTGGATTTGCCTCTCCTACAATAGGTTTTACAGCTTTAATTTAACTGGCTTTTTTCAAAACTAGAACCATCATATTCCAAATAATTAATCCAAGTGATTCCTCTAAAAATCCAGGTTCTATAATTTGGATATTATCTAGGTTTGATTAAGAAGAATTTCTTATTGGTTATTTGATTATAAATATGGGTACGTGTAATGGCAATTTCTACAGTGTTTTAAGCCTACCTGTAAGTGACTATATTTAGATATAGTAAAACATAAATGTTTATTTTATGTTCACTACTTTTTTTTAAATTTTTAGAGTTAATTTTGTGATTGGTTTATTAGTCCACTTTTCATGATTTTGGTTTGGATAGAATTACAATATGTTGAAAATAACTTTAGTGCATTTAATTAAATTTTTTGGGGGCGATGACATATAGGGCACCCAAAACATTGTTATTTACAAATCAAGCTCCCTCTTTCATCCATTTTTCAAATTCTCACTCAAATATCAAAGGTCATGATAAAACCTCAACCCATATTTTTCATTTTTATCGAATTCACAATAATTTGATCTTGGCAAGCGTAAATTCATTAGTTTCATAGTTCAAAAAAGGACCTAAGTGCTTGATTTTGTAAATAGCAATGTTCCTTCTGCTCTGTATGTAATTATCCCAATCCTTTTGCATGTATTTTATGCCCGATTAAGTCTTCACCACATTATAGAAATTTATACTCTATTTTAAGTATATTTTTATATATTTTTATGAACATTGTAAATATAAAAAAAAGAGATTTTCTATTTAACTTATCTTTTTAAGAAATTAGCATGTTTTTGTGAAAGCAAATTTTCTTGAATCAATGCAATCCATATTTTACCAAAGTGTTCTAAGCATGTAGTATTTAATGGTTATATTTTTATCATTTTTGAAAATCTAAATTTCAAACTATAAAATAATTTACATAAAATTGGAATGGGAGATATAGTTTTTATATTTGCTTATACAACTTTATTCAAGCTTTTATATAAATTTATATATATACTTGTCTACTTCCAGAAACTTATTTCCATGCATTTTTTTTTCTCCTTTATGCCATGAACATGATTTAGAGAAAGAGGGGAAAATGAAACAGAAATTTTAGAAACAAAGATCTAAGAAACGATTTGATCCGCTGGGCCAATTGAGGAAATATAGCAGCTCAACGTAGGATGTTACAGCAGCTTTCAATTTCTTTGATCTCGTATTAATTCTAGTTTTTTATTCAATTTAATACAAACTTAGATATATGAAAATTTAAAAAGATTTCACCTTGTAAATTTTGATATGTCATTGAGTTAATTATTTTATTAATATTGACATGCCCATACTAATTTTTCAATAGGTATTCCATACTATATAAAATTTTATGCATTTTACAAAAGTGGAAATAAATGTTGCTGACTTTTCTACTTTATATGTATTTAAGTGGATGTATAAAGACTATACTTATATGATTATTCATCAATGTACATCACACGTCTAACAAATTTTAACAAGTGGAGATATAAATAAAACTACTTATATAAAAGGCATAAAACAAATTCAAAAACGTGTAGCCATAAATGAAAATAGAGATAAAAGAAATGAAAGAAAATTTATAAAATATTCTAAATAAAATATGAATTATTATTTCTTGTTATGTTACCTCATTCCAGATATGACGTTAACAAAAATACTCGGATATATTTGCATGTTCATTGGAGCCTATGACTAAAAAATCATGATAAAGATTTCCAAAACATTTAGAAACTCAAGAACAAATCAAGTGAACTACGTACTCAAAGTCTTCCAAAACAATGAATCATGCATGCTTCTCAAAAAAGGGTAAGATCTTGCATCTAGTGCTTTCTTGCTACTCCACGAACAGAATAGTAAATTCTTCGTGACAGCAGAATTTACTAATTAAACGTTTGCATTCTATTGAAACCTCTTAAATATATATATATTTTATCATAATGTTAAAATAAAAACAAGTGAAATTTGGTAGTTCATAATAGGAATTATTTATCAGCATTATTGTGTTATTGCTTTTAATCTATTACAATAGTAATGAAAAATATTTTCATTTGCATTAGCTCATATGTGCTGCTCTCAAAGACATCTCCCTCTCTCCGTCAAAGACTCAAACTATATATTAATCTATCACATAACAACACACAGGTTTCTACTTCTCAAGTCTTTCATATCCTCATGAAGCTATACGTGAATATGCCTACTAGGAAAAAGATCAAAACCATAATCATGCAACGACTTTGTTTTACCTAGAGACGTAATTGTTGCAGTATGCATTCCCAAAAATTCAATAACATGGTTTGAAACTTTAACCTCTCATCCATGAAAGTTATATGGAGGAAGAAGAAGAAGATAAACAACAAGAATGATAAATTCCTTTTATGCAAGTATATAAGTTATAATACATGTTAACCCTTTTGAGAATAAAATATCTACCATTGCTGAATTTCATGGCCAACAACCTCAGCCTAAGTATAAAATTACAGTTAAGAAATCACAGTTCAAGGTTATTTAGGAAAAAAAAGAAAAAAGAGTTGTTCTTTTTCTGTAATGCACTAAAAGTGATACCTCACGGTGCTTATGGTCCACAAAAAAACAAAGAAAAGAAGCATTTGTGATTTTTCTATTCTATCATCTAATAGACTAAATCATTTTACCTTATAATCAAGTATTGAATCCCATGTTACAAGGGCACTATCATCTGGAGACCATTCAACACCGGCCAAGTCTATTGTATCAACTGCAAAAGTACCCATGATTTCCCATGAATGACAAGAAAGCAGATTTATGTAGTCTTTACAGTCTCTTCTGGTGCAAATAGCAGCAAATTTTCCATCTTTGGTAAAAGAAACACCCTTTGAAGTATGTTTTGGCCACTGCACATGAACACAAGCAGTGTTCACAAGTGACCAGACAGTCAATCGTAGCTGGAACTCAGAAGTTGTCAGTATGTGGCGGCTATCAGGGCTCCATCTTGCATAAGCAATTCCTGCAGGGCCTTCATCTATTTTACAAGTCCATTCTGATTGGGTTAATGACCAAGCCTGAACCACTGGCCTCTTGTAAAGACCACAAAGGATGTACTCCGAATCGGATGCCCATTCTATATAGCTTATTTTGTCAACACAGGAGTAAAGCTGTACAACCTATACATAGAATAAATGTATCAACATAGCAATCTATTGAACAGAAGCAATATTTTCAAAGGCAACATAGCTAAATTTAACCCTAAATTTAATGAAGTAAAATAAAAGGCAATACAATCATCAGTGCAGCTCTACTTGGGACATACTGAAAATTTTCCCAGTTGAGTTGGGGAAAGTTTTGATGTTAAAATTTATTCCTCAAATTTAAGAGCAGCATTCTGCAGCCATGCACGGTGAGGAAGTAAATTGGATAAAGCTGGGATGGACAGCAGGTAAGAGAAATTGGTTGTCATAAAATGAAAAGAAGTAGAGAAGAATGCATAAAAACAATTTCTGTTTCAGTATATTATGAATCCATACAAGATTATAATGCCCATTATTGGTGAGCCGATTTGCAATAGCCAATAAGTTAAACAATAACATTCCTCGTGAACTGAATAACTGATAAGTTAAAAACCCTTCCAAGGTTTTGCAGACCACAATCTTCCATTTTCTTGTAAAAGAGTTGGGATACTCTAAATTCCCAAAAAGTTTGGAACTAGTCTAATAAATAGTAAGGATGCATTTCTCCAAATTTTTACAATTAATTATCACCAAGATTCATTCATTTCATCTGAATTAGCATCCAAGCAACCACATTAGTTGCGTGTCACTTAAACTGATTCTAATGCTATGATATGTTTGTCATATTCATATACATATTGATTATTGTCATGCACAATAAAAAGACACTCAAATGTTTAAGCCGGCTTTTAGCCTATCCTAATTTCAAAAGCTAAATAAAAGTGCAAAAAGTTTTGTCCATGTCGAATCTAGATTTGTCTTGTGAGGTATGACTAATGATCGGAGCGGTAGAAGCCTTGAGAGAGAAATAAGAAGAGAGAGAGAAAAAGAAAGCAGTAAAAGAGCACACATAGGCTTGCCCCAAAGGGGCAAATTAGTGAATTCTCGGGCTCTGTGAACTATTTAATGTATTGTAACTGGGGGTTACAAGAGAAAATGGAAGAATGATCTTACAAAAGACGGTCTAGAGAGAGCCTAAAGAGTCAAAAGCCTAGAATGTAAAGGCAAAAAAACCCCTTAACGCATGCTATAGACCACCTATTTATAGAAGATGGAAGGCCCAAAGGTGAAAAGTTACATGTGTGCCTCTGCTTTAATAGGGTGGTTATAGGTCATTATTGTCTTTTATCGTATCATTTTGCATTTGTAACTGATTCCGGCAACTTTTTATCTGGCTTGGATCTTCTGTTCGACAGGTCCTTGGGGTCGGTTGACTAAGCTGTCGTCGATAGACTATTCCTAGTGTTGGTCAGTCTTTGCTTTGGGAAGCCAGTTGACTTTGAGAATGGTAGTCCCCCGGCTAGTCAGCTTTCTTGATTATAATCCTTTGGTGATTTCTGCCAATCTTTTAGGAAGTTGTTGAAAAAGCCTCATGTTGTTGGTAATTGAGAGATTGATGGAGAAATTTGACCTTTGTTCATAAATGTTTATTCCTGCTGGCCTGGGTGGCCAAATCAGGTTGACCTATAGTTGCTCGTACGACCTACGGTAAGTCGTCAGCCCTTAACTGTCGGTCGAATGGTGGTTCTTCAGCCCGGTGGGCTTCATGGGTACTCGTAGTTTTTCATTGGAGTGATCTTCATTTTAGTTCTTTTAATCTGGACCGATTGATTGCCTTGAGATTCGTGCACATCATTTTTTTTTTTTTTTTGTGTACAGTTCAGCATTTTTATATCAGATTTATAGAGCAAAATAAATGTTCATGATTATGGGGAGTGCAAGCATTGAGGTCTCCTGCACATGAAAGTTCCTAAAACAACTAATTAGAAACCATAAACATTGTTGGGGGAACTTACCTTCAGTGAAACAAGGTCGCGTATCACGAGGCGGTAATTGACGGCGACAGCGAGATAGTGGGAGTTTGGGGAGAAACTACAAGGCCCCGTCTGCTTGTAGGAATCGGTGAAATCCATGGACAACCAGTGGATCACTACCGCTACTCAAACAATCAGAGATCCAACAGAGTAAAACCCCTACCTCTAAGCGTTATTCCACATCAGCAGCCCATGATGCAAGCCACTCCGAATGCAGCGTGTGACAAGGTATGGAGCCCGCCCTTGGTTTCGAAAAACCAACTAATCTCAGCAAGAAATATTGCACTGCTACTCCGTTCAATAAAAATGGGTCATCCGTGAAATGTTGCCCCTTTTTCATCATTAAAAAAAAGTACATTTTTTCGTGCGACCGTCCCAATGCCTTAAAAAAAGCACGCGTTGTCGATTTATTTTCATTTTTCAGGGGCTAGGGTTTTCATTTGCATTTTTGAGATTTAGGATTCCTGTTTGAAGCAGTTCTCTCCCGAGCGATTTAGGTTTTCACCTAAAAAGACCTCTTTACCGCAGGCCTTGACACGCATTTTGACACCGGGACTTCAACAAAGGCACTCAAGGCTCCGCAAATGCATTAAATATCAAGCTTAATGACCTATAACCATGAGTTTCTAGCTAGTTTTGGTTGTAAAAGGTTTAAATTTTATTTCACCAAATAAAAATTAAAACACATGACAAGAAGAACCTACTACACATTCTGTACAACTAATGTAAAAAAGTAAAAACCTAAAATTCCTCTCAAAAAAAAAATACAACTCATCCCACTAAAGTAACCAAAAGAAAAAACAACTACGTCAAATCATAATACACAAGTTGATTAAGAGTCTTAAGAGCATATTTAAAAATAACAGTAATGGTAAGATAGCTTTCAAGCTTAGTAGTCTACTTCACAATTTTATTACCTCCACTTTTGGTGTGAGTCCAACATATACTTAAATCCTTGGTTAAATCAACAATCTTCTTCACTTGAATGTTTATGCTCCAGTGGTGCTCCTCTCTTAACCTGCAATACTTCCAAAGCAATAGAGAATTCATTTCTAAATTCATATATTTCCAACCATATTTATTGGCTATCATCAAGCCGAACACCAATGCATCAACTTCAGCAATTAACGCAGAGCCAAGAACATGTGGGACTGTGAACCAACAAATAACATTGCCTAAGAAATCCTTCCACACACCTCCAACACCAACATTAGTAGGTTTCCAACTACCATCAATATTAATTTTAATATAAGGTGCATGAGGTTTAATCCAATAAATAGGAAAGTTATTTTTAACCGAATGAATGCGCTCAATTTTGAGCATAGCAAACATCTTCTCAAGTTTGTCACTATTCTTACATTTATAGCCATTAAAGTTAAGACTTTTGAATAAGCAATTGCTAATCATGTCAAATATTTAATTGATATTGAGAAACTAATTATGAAATTTAATCTTATTTCTCACAAACCAAATAAAATAAAAATAACATATGGTATATTAGAGAAAAAAGGATGTCCACAGGATTTCAATTCCTCATAGATGCCTGCTACATCTATATAGATACTTACATCCCAGCTTTTATTAAAAAAAAAATAGCAACCTTCTTCCAAATCTCAACCGCAAACCTGTAGAAAATAAGGATGTGATCGATAAATTCATCATGTTCTCTACACAGTAAGCAGATATAAGTAATTTAAAGGCCCTTAAGCTTAAGGATATTATCAGTACGTATAACCTTGTGAAAAAGCCTCCATATGAAGAACGATTAAGAATGTTTTATCCATATATTCCAATTCCATTTCAGATCTAAACCCTGAAAACATTGAAAAGTATTAGCAAAGGTCTTTGAAATAGTATCCCCAATGTTGCTTTTAATATTAGTAATATACTTGTTCCTACTATTTAAAGGTATATTGGTTATGAATTTAGCATCATCGTATCTAAGAAGTTATTTCAATTTGCCTCCATTCCAACCATTCTCATACTAAAGGTTTTTACATTGACATGAATGTCTTACGACCCACCGTAGCAATCCACAAGACTATCTTTCCCTAGCCACTCATCATACCAAAAAAGAGACTTCTCCCATACCAATGTCCCAAGTAATAAGGCTTTCAATCAATTTTAAAGTAATGGATCCAAATATATAATAGTTAGGTTTAACATTAGCTGTGATGGATCCAAATATGAAAAAAAACATCAAGAGAAAAAGAAGAAACCAACGTGGTAAACAGGGAGAATAAGCCAACTTTATTTATTTTCAAGTGTCTATCTTTGTGTAACCGAGAAGTTTAATTTTTATTTTGTGTCATATGCTCAATGTAGAAGTTTGTGTGATGCAATATTTTCTCCACACTCATTTGTTCATTGTAGAACTTCATTTGGCTAACTCTCCTTACAATCATATGTTACTTCCTTTATAATTTTAAAGAAATATATTTTATTTTGGGAGGTTTACATTTTTAATGTGTTTGAAAAAACAAAAAAATATCATTGTTTATAATGCACAGAACAACCAATGTAAATAATATTTGTAAGTACCCTTGTATATCATCATGAAGCACCATAATGTCATCATATTATCACCATAATACAATTATGATATTAACGCATTACAACCATACTAGCACCAAAATTCCAATGCTACATTATTTTCAAACACACCTCACAAGATCACCTTACTACCAAAATGTTTGGCATCACATTACAACTCGAATATCACGTGAATACTACCAGAATACTACCAAAAATTACATCAAATATCATCACTATAATACCACAAGAATATCACCAGAATACCAGCTGAACATCACATGAATACCACTACAGCATAATTCCACTATAATGACCACACAAGTGGTATTCTGGTGGCGTTCTTATGGTCTTTAGGTGGTGATATTTGAAGGAAATTTTGGCGGTGCTCAGGTGGTATTCTGATGATATTCTTCAGATATTCTTTGCAGTATACTAATGATATTCTTATAGTTTTTTATTGTATTCTAGTGTTATTTTTGTGGTATTCTAGTAGTGTTATGGTGGTATTTTGTTGATATTATAATGGTTGGTATGAAGAAAACCTTTTTGATGTTAGATTTCCACCACTAATGTTTATTCTCTTATTATCTAATACTCTTGCAGTGTCATGTACTCTAGAAGGTTGACATGCAGATGCAGGCCATCTACTGTTAGATTCGTCTATGATTTAGTTTTTGAGCACCTTAATGAGGAAACTAAAATTGCTTTGAAAGATTTATATTTGAAACAGTTCTTTAACATGCCACCTTACTAGTAGGAAAGTTCACTAACACAGTAAATTTTGAAACAAATAGGTGGAAAATGCTTAACCTTCAATGTTGTTGTAAGCTCCAACATCCCATGTAAATTCCATACAGATAAAGAATGACTTGTTGGGAGTTGTTTCTAGACAATATTCAACACCCTATGTAGAATTGTTTAAAAAGATTTTGCTGACAAACTTATTTTCCATCGAGCAATTACAATGTCTTGAGTGGCTCGTATATTTTTGGTGAAAAAGCAAATAGTTTTTCTTTTTTCAATAAAGCAGTAGTCGTTTATGATTTTCTTGTGAAGAAAATTGTTTTTTTGGCTTGGAAAATAAGACAGAATCAGGCCCTAGGGTACATGCAAGGCTTCGTTTTCTTATTAATGGTTAGTATACCTGATATAACAACAATCTTTTTATTTTTTGGAGGCTTATGAACTAATGGATTTTAATTCTTTAAAGCATTGGTTTTATGAGCATGTTTCCACCCTCACTTCAACCTCACCTGAAGCAAGGCCTTGAATATTCATATGGTTTAACATGAGACCTTGGAGTACAAGAACAGTGGATAATTTTTTCTCTGAACTTACATCGGAACAACAAATAGAGAAGTTAACTAATTGGTGATATTACATTTCCATAGATAACATGATATTGTAGGTCCATGATTCTCTTGTAGATTTAACTAAAAACGAAGAGTACTTCTGTCTCCATTAATAACTATTTTGTTTAACATCTACCCATGATACTTACCTCATTTACTATCTGCCGCACCATCTACTCCTAACACTTCAACTCCAATTCCAACTTCAATTCCAACCCCACTTTCATCTCTAACTCCAACTCCATCAATGAATGAAAAAATGACATCGAAGAAATTCTTCACTTACCAATAAGCCATGAACACATAATAACTGATTTACAAAATAAAATTAACTAAATGAAAATTAGATTATCAATTATTGAGAGAAAGCACAAGAAAAAATTTTTGTACAAATCTTATCTAAGTAGCATGGTTCAGAGATTTAAGTCAAGTCATAGTCATAAGAAGAGAAAATTAGAATCTCCTTACACATAATTTCAATTGAAGAAAACCTGTGGGCCTCATAGACAAGCCAAAAGAAAATGTGGCAGATGAACAAGAGGATGTCGGGGAAGCATCACAAACACTAAAATCTATGATAGTAGAGGAAGAACAAAAAAGGATGATTCAAAGGAATCTAATTTTTTTGAGCTTGGGGAGGGGATTAAGGTTCTTATTCTTGTGGAGGAGGAGAAAGGGGAGAATATTTATAGGATATTCGCTGATGACAACCCAAATAAGGTATATTAATGTTTGAGTTTATCATAACATTGCATTATATTCTAAAGTTTATATGTTATTTGAATATGTAGCACTAACATGCGCAGCTATTTATGGACTTCTCGACAAGGGAAGAGATATGCTTATAAATGGTAAGTGTCATTGACCAATGTTGTCGTATGCTCACTGATAAGTAAGTATTTCTTTCCAAATTCTAATTAGTTCCAAATAAGAATATATTTATCTTTCAATTCTTTTATATGTTGTTTCCACAATATTGATACCATGTTATTTAAAGGACATTTTGCAATAAGTCGATCATCGATCGATGAACTATTAAATAATCAGGAGTTAGCCATGGAACATGTTGTTGCATTTGCACTTATTCTGGTTAAGAAAGAGATGAAAATCCAAAATTATATAAATTGTACTTGTATATATTACTAATGTATTGAATAAGTTTGCACATTACTTTATAGTTTATGTTATTCATTAATAATTTATACCATTGCTTATATGAAAATAACACATGCCACCATAATTTAACAGGCTTGTCTCAGTCAATATATTGAGAGCAAAATTTTTCTTGCGCACATCACCAAAGAAAATGTTGAGAAAGCATAAATTTCAGTGATTCCCATAATCAATGGCCAACACTAGACTCTGTTAGTTGGTGAGCTATAGTTGAGAAAACGGTTGTTGTATGACTCACTCCCAAAAAAAAAACTCACAAGAAAATATGTTTTGAAATTATGAGGAAATACATCAATACTTTATTCTGTAAGTTCTTCATTTGTTTAGTTTTAAAATTTACAGTACTTGACACAGCTTTTTTTATTTTGATGTTCAAAGCCATTGTCAAAGATACCAGCTTTGTATTTAATTCTGATCCAAGAAAGTGGCCAATTTGTGCCTTTAGAGGACCACTTACACAAACAAATAACATTGAGTATGGAATGTTTTTTTGTAAGTACATGGAAAAATTGATCATGACAGAGAAAATAAAATGGGATGATTACAAAATATGGCAACTCTACTTGTCGCTCTTTTACTTTGTTTATGAATTATGTGTGTTTTGGTTAATAAAGCATTGATAATCATGAGGATTATACAAACTTTATGTATATATTATTACTTGTTTATAACTTTAGGATGTGGATGGATAGGACAAAAAATTGACAAATATGGTGACGAGAATTATTTATAACTCATCAGTTTCAATGTTCCACTTTTTGATAAATTGTGTTTTACAGGCTTAGATAAATTAGCCGTTAAATCATATTGATACTAGTATAACATCACAAGCATGCCACCAGAATACCATCTTAATACTACCAGATTAACATCATAATACCACAAGATCAACCACTAGAATACCATCAAAATAACACTATAATATCACTAAAATACAAACAAAACTAAAATAATCATGGCGTTCTAATGGCATTCTGGTAATATTCTGTTGGTATTCTCGTGACATTTAAGTGGTTTTCTGGTGGTTGATCTTGTGGTATTCTGATGGTATTTTGGTGGTATTCAAGTGATAGTAAAAATGGTGATGGGGCGAGGTCTTGAGTTGAAGAAATACATGCATATTTGGATGCAGACCTCTCTCTCTCTCTCTCTATATATATATATATATATATATATATATATATATATATATATATATATATATATATATATATGACTCTCTATGAATTTAATGCTGAAGAAATTTAAAAAGCAATAAAATAGGATATTAATTTAATTAATTAGTATTTATTATAAATTTAGATGTATATAATATCATCATTTAAAATGAAAACAAATTATTTGTTGGATAATTTGGCAATTTCTAATTATAATTTATGTAAGAGTTTTTATTTTCTTAATTATTTTCAATCCCACCAAAGTGAGGTCATTAACTTAGTTACTTATATTATTGATGCACCTTACAATGTGCAGTTATAATGCTCATTTGTAAATAAAATGTATAAGTTTGCAAGTATTGTAAATAAATTACAATCTGGTCTCATGTATTGCATGCGCCTAATAAAATCTATTCTAGCATCTCTCAAAGACATTTTAAAATGTGGACCGTTGCACTGCCACTCCCTCACTATCAATAAATATGAGCTCGCCTCCATAATACCACTTTATAGAAAAGAAATAGTGATGATTAAAAATTTTAAAATAAAAAATTTAAAATCTTAAAATTATAAAATAATTTGAGTGATTAACTCATCTATATGTGAACTTTTTTGTGATTTACACATTAAAGTAATGTTTGAGTGGACCTCAATAAGTATTGGACCAACCTCAATCTCCTTTATAGCTCATGGTGCCCAAAGTTGAGAAGGCATAAGTTCTTCTATCATGATATATGTTAGCGAGTGGCTACATTGCTCAAGTGCCATTTTATAAATTTTGAAGGGAAATGTCGTAAAAACATATAGTTGTAAAATGTTATAAATTACCTACTACTTTTTGGATTAAATGAATCAGTTGAATTAATTTGACATGTGTTATGGTATAAAATGAAAATATGTCATTTTTGTAATATCCACTCGTTCATTGTGTTGGTGTAACATTTCTTGCATGAACTTCTACTTCTTAGTCTAAAGGTTGGCAAAGCGAGTTCAAAAATGTTTGCCATTAAATTATAGTCCGGCCATGTTGACATTTTAAGAATAAAATGAGACTCCATTAAATATGCACCCATGTGTTTTAGTCAGTGTAATATTGTAGTAAGTATGATAGGTGGTCTACATATCCATGTCCAAATACAACCATAACATGTCGATACGATAGGTAGTATGTTTGACTGATACAACACGTGCATGTGTAGGTTTTATCCGGACCAATATTTATTGAAGTTAATGACCTCTTACTAATGAAATTTATTACAAGTAGGTTTGAGAAATATTCTAGCCTCATTGTCATGGCATTGAATAGTACTCCTCTTATAGTAATAAATGACTTATTTGCTCTTTTAAGTTCTTATGTCGTGCGATGAAATCATGCAATTATTAACACTACATTATAATAGATGAAACATATTAATGTTTGAATAATAAATTTACTTGAACAAAAAAAATACTCCATTGAAGCATTCTAACTTATTGGTCATCATTATTCTATATTTGTGTCACCATCACACGATATAATCCACATAACTATATCTCTAGCCGCCAACAAATCATAGGCTTCCTATTCCACAGTCTTCATATCAATCAAAGGTTTGTTGAAAATGTAAATGTTATCAATATTTTCTTTATAATATTTTTTTTTGACACATTGTCTCCACATCATCAATGTCCATCACTGTAATTATTTTTTATAAAGTTTTCTTAGGAATCTTACGTAATATCTATGTGATGCCTGTGAAAATTGTCTTTGTAGTCATAATAATTCTGACATGATAATAAAAAAAAATATGTTATATTCTGGTTAAGATGCAATCATAGGTAGTAGCTCATACATATTTATTAGAAAACAGAATCATGACTCATTATTCTCAAACTCTAGAATTATAACTGCTAGTGAAAAAATATAATTATTCATGCTGACTCTTACTACATCAAGTAAAGTTCTAAGTTATCCAACATAATGCACTATGTAATCATGTGGTAAAAAAATCCCACATTAATAGAAAAAGTACATATGAAATTAGCAGTGTTTGTCTGGATGTACTTTTTTATAGGTTGAAGAAAAGTGCAACAAATTATAGCGCAATGTTCTTCAACCTATAAAATATTTGTATATCCACACTCACACACAATATACAAATATTTTATCCACACACACACACACACACACACACACACACACACAATGTTCTTCAACCTACAAAATATGTGCACTATGTAATCAAAAAGGTGTATGCAATGATCTTATAGATATCGAACAGTCTAAAAGAGAAGAGTATGATGGCGGTAGGCCTAATTCCTAGAAATCATGAGGCCCACCTAATTGAACAAGAAAAGTCATATGAGCCATGCTAACTAGGCCAAAAATGATTAAGCCATGAAGCAAAAAAGAGGATAACCAAATGATCAAAGCACAAGCCATCCACTACAAAAAAGTCAGCTCAACACAATAACATAACCTTTAATTGAGCCAACCTAAAGAAAGATCTAGCTCCACAAAAGTATCTCCAACCATCCTGGAAAAACCCCAAAGACACTTCATTAGAAAATGAAGATAGTCAACTTGGATGGATCATCTGACCGAACCCTGCCGGCCAAGTTCAGCCAATCGAGCTGACCTTGTAGATTCGAAGTCAACTAAACTGGTCAAGCCAAAAAGGCAGCCAAATGATAAGTCTACACTTATAAAATACCAAAAATATCTTAGTGTGCACCCCTTCCAAACAGGGGTAAAAATCTAATCTCACAAAGATACTTTCTTCTATAAATAGGTTAAATAGTTATAAAGAATATACGACACTATTGAATGATATTCGTTATTGTTCTTCTCTCTCTCTCTCTCTCTCATTATTTGCACTCAATTCCTTAGGTGTGACTCACAGACAATCTCATATTTAATATCTTAAATGATGTGATGAGCATGGATCATGCCACCAATAAGAAGACAAGTCATGCAGTGAGAATGACCTCTCAACAGGGAGACTAACAATAATATGAAGTGCACTAACAAATTTGTGGTCCAAATGATCTAGAATCTAAATGATTAATTGTTAGAAGTGATTAAAAGTGCACATAATTAAGAGCAGGATCAATAAATTTGACAAAATGTTCCAGCACTCAACGAAAGAAGAGTCCTCTAGCATTAGAATTGGAGGACAAAACCCAATATCTCGATAGTGTTGGGTCAATGACCTAAGGAAAATATGTTGAGATTTTCATACCTATTTTATACTATTTTTAATGATATTGCACTTTAAAGAAAGGTATTTTTGATATTTTATTGTAGCAATGATGAATTAGGGTTATTTGAGCAAAAAGATGCAAAAAGGAGCGAATTTGGAGCAAAAAAGGACCAAAATCTGAAGATTTGAACTAGGCCGCCGACGGCGCCCTCGACCCCGCCGACGGCGAGTTCTTCCCGAGACTACAGGACAAAATTCTTCAGAAGCCCGCCAACGGCGCCCTTGAGGCCGCCGATGGCGAGATCGACGGTTATGCCTACTCAAGCTTTGGATAAGGCCAAATTTTGAAGGGATGCTTAGGCAACTCTTGGGAAAGCTCATCCACAACTTTAAAAGAACATTTTGGCCGAAAATTAGAGAGGTCTTAGAGTGTATAGAATTTCCATTAGTGTGTAACAATTGTGAGGATTTCTTCGAAAGATTGTAAGGGTGGAGGGAAAGTGAGAGATTTCTTCCTTGTTGCTACTTTGAAGGGGAATTTTGTGTGTTGTAAAGAAAGGAGGAGATTCAGAGGAACTTCGAGGAGTGTTCTTGGGGAGAAATTAGAGATAAGTTATTTACTTATTGTATTTTGTATGACTTTGATTTTATATATGAATTCTGAGTTTTGTTGTGTTTTCCCCATGAGATTTGAGTAGTTTTCTCTATCTTTCTCTTTGTCTCGAGATTTGTGAAATGGTGATTTGAATTGGTGAATCCATAAAAATGTTTAAGAAATTGTGATGAACTTTTCACTTTGATCTTAATTTACTTTCAATTTGGCCAATTGATTTATTAAAATATGTTGAGTTTTACAACTAAAGTAAAGATTACATCCAAAATTCATGGAGGTCAAAGCTCGTGGAAGTTGGGTGCAAATAAATAGGGAAATAATATTATCGGGCGTAGAATTGGAGATTTTAGGGTGACAGACTAAAATTCCCAATTCGGTCTTATTGTTTGGTTGTTGAAGTGTAGATGTTAGCCCTCAGGTGAGGGGAACGTGAGAGCTC
>NEWO01000364.1:122170-153520 GCA_003013225.1 Phalaenopsis aphrodite | reverse complement strand
TAATTTTTCTTGATTTTATTGAGAGTATTCTTAGGTAACTTCAGTTACCTAAGATGTAATTAACTATAGGGGCTTGCCATTATAGGAAGCTTTTCCCGAACCCAGCATAATATAGACCCTATTTAATTTCTTATATTAAATAGAGGAACTTGTCGGCCAATACATTGGTTTCGCAGACCAAACGGATGTCATAACTTTCTTTTAGTTTATTTGATCGAGCCTCACCCTCAATTCTTATGTTCATCCTTCGGGATAGATACAGGATTTGAGGTAATTTGCTCTTTCATCTAAACTATGAAAATTATGGGGTCAGTTTGACTTCATCTTTTTCAAAACCCAACTTTTTAAACGTCCTTCCGAAGCGGGCAACGGGATTTCAATTCCGATGACCAACAGCTTCTTACGGGCAAACCCCACACCAAAAATAGTGCCGACAGTGGTTAGGCTGAGAGGATACTGGCTCCAACTCCAGAGCTTCCACTTCACCCCCACATGAGGGCTAACAATCACACCATATAGTTTCTAAATATCTGAACCAAATTGCTGATTTTAGTCTGTCACCCCAAAATCACCAATTCTACACCCATCAAACAATATTTCTTTATTTAGTTACACTCAATCCTACGGAGACTTCACTCTTTCATGACATTAAAGTGTGATCCCTACTTGAATGCTGAAAACATGGCCATCCCGTCTCTTATGTTTTGACATAGATTCTAACAAATCAATTGGCCAAATTGAAAAGTAAATGAAGTTCAATTTGAATCATCATAATTTAAGAAATTAAGATCATTTTCAAACAACTATTGATTCTTCACATCACTACTTCTTATTGTAAAGGGAAAGAAGAAGCAACTACTCAGAATTTATGGAGAAGAAATAACAAAACATGAATTTTTATATACCAAAACAAATTTACACAACACAAAATTAAAGTAAATAGTTTATCTTACTCTCCTCCTCAAGCAAATCCCTTGAAGTTGCTTTAAATCTCTTCCTTCTACGTGCAATGATATGCACCCCTCTCTTAGGATTGCAAAGAAGAAGAAATCTCTCACTTTCCATCTCCTATTATAACTCTTAAAGATGATTCTCTCAAGGACTCTCAAAAGAAATTAAGTATGGAAGTCTTGCCTCTTTGCTTTTCTTCTTTTCTCCTCCTTCGCCCCCATTTTCTATCAAAAATGGTGATTAAATAATGTGTGGCCAAAAATTCAAGAGTTCCCTTAAGCACCCCTTCAAAATTCATCCAAATTTAATGCACTTTGCGAAATAATCATTTTGACGTCATTTTGGCGTTGACTGGAGCCATTCAGCACTGGTCGTGCTCCACACAGGTGTGTTGGCGCCGTTCAATGCCAATTATGGCGCCAGAGCATTGCTTTGTTGTTTTTGCTCCAAATTTCATCCTTTTTGCTCCTTTTTAATCCAAATCTCCGAATTGAGTATACCTGCATCAAAAACATGAAAATACTTTTCTTTAATGTGCAATTTCACCAAAAATGAACAAATTTAAGTATTAAAAATATATGAAAAATTGAACATTTTTTTGTGTATCTAACTCCCCTAAACTTAATTGTTACTTGTCCTCAAGTAACTTCTTATAACTTATGGTAGAGAGTTTAACTTATATATTTCTATAAGTTGGTTTGTTAAATATAAAAACACAACTTAAGAAAAATTTTTAGCAACTTAGGTTAAAACTAAAAGTATAAGAATATCCACTAGTCCAGTTTAAGATTTCTGCTTCTCAATTCATTTCAAAAAGAATTGTAGTTTTATCATATTAAAGATACTTAGAATATCCATATGAAAAAAAAAATTGTGAGAACTTTATTAATAAGGATGCTAAAACTTAAATACAAGTTTAGAAATGTAATAAAGTTTTTTCCTCAAGTTGATTCAATTGAAGCCAATTTTTTATTAGGCATCTCCTCAAGCTTCTCCTCACATAAATTTTCTATTCTTTTACTTTTGTCTTTTTTCACTTTTTTTTTCTCTTTTTTTATGTGAGGATTACTATATCTGGATAACCTTTAATAGTTTTGAACTTTCATTATCCTCTTCTTAAAGTTAAAAACTTTTCACATTCCTTCACTTAATAAATTCATATTAGTGTTGAAGATTTTTCATAAAGTCTCATTTTCATTTCTTTATATATGAAACTCTAAAATTTTTAATACTTCAAAAGTACAATTTTTTTTTACTTAAATAGAAAAAACATAATCTTATTCTTTCATACTAAATGCCTTAACTTAAAAATTATCCTTAATTATGGAAAACCTTTACTTAAGCCTACTATATATAGTCAGAAACAAAAATATAGTTATCTAAGGTTACCCTATAATACCAAAAGTCATGTTAAATTAAATTTTAAAAATATAGTTAATTGAGGACAAATAAAAACTATTTTCCTTCTTTTAAAAGAAAATTTTTTCTTCGCCCCAAACTTAAAATTTTAATAAATAAAGCATGCAGTAAAAAAAATGTAGGGTAAATAAAATGTTAGATACATTCAAAAGTACTGACCTATTGCTCTGTGACTTTGAACTTTGAAATTGAACTATGCAGGTACCAATAATAAAAAGAGTAGATATATAGCAGTGTGTAAAATTCAAATAACATATTTATATTTACAAATTTATTGTTTTAAAAGAAAGTGCTAAACATTAAGAGAAATCTAAAACACATACTCAAAAAAACTAAACTTAACACTAACAAGTTCATGCAGAGTACACTATAAATAAATAAAAGTACATCAATAAACTAATAGAAAACAAACCAATCACAATCACAAAAAAAACTAACATCAGGCTAATCTTCCTCCTCATCAATGTCTTCTTCTTCTTCTTCTTCTTCTTCTTCTTCTTCTTCTTCTCCTTTATCATCTTCCTAACCTTCTACGTTCTCATCATTCACATAGGGTGTAAATCTGGGATAGGTCGAAATTCCACAGAATGATCTCCCTTCATATATTTGATCTAAGCATCATAGTAAGAAATATCAAATTCAACTCTCCTTTGCATGTAGGAATCATTATGAGATTTTCTTACTTCCACGCTTCTCATCTGATTTTGCAGTGTCAAAATATCTCTTTATTGAATAATAATCTGTTCCATAATTTCTTAAAGAGACAATGAACTAGAAGTGGAAGGTTTAGATGAGGTTGTAGAAGGTATGTCTCTACTTCCACTTCCAATTCTCCACCCAGCATGTGTCTCAAAGGTATGCACACTAGGTTTACTGATTGGCTTAAAGGGTTGTAATAATTCCCTTGAAGGATCAAACTCTATTGCTGATTGTTTACAAAAATTAAAATTAGGGTAGGGTATCTTAAACCCCCGATGGTACTTCCTTTTGATATGAACATGCAATGTTGTAAATTAAAGAACCAATATCAATTCTCTTATGAAGCTGGATGCAACAATTTAATATGACTCTATCTTTAGTCACTTCACTTAAATGGTTTGTAGGAAGTAAGTGTGCAGAAATGAAATAATGTCATGCTTTAGACTATGCAGTAAGCTGAGATGTGGCAAAATTTACCTTATTGTTATTCTTTATCTTCCATGCACCTTTCCCTTTAGTGAGAAATTCCATGACTTCATCTAACATTGAGTCTGAAACTTGAAACGAGGCATACTCGCACTGAGCCTCATTCCTTAACTGGTATAAAGCATTAATTTTTGTAGGACTGAAATCTATAAATTTACCTCGAACATAAATTCAATCATCTGTAGGAGCATAGATGTTTGCATAGAACTCTCAAACAATGTTTTTAACTGCTATATCAGTAAATTAGCAGAAATTCTCCCACTGCCTTGCTACAATTAATCCTTGAATCATTCCTCATAGGTTGAAAAATGCTCGCTCTTGAGTCAAATTCTTCTTTGCAAAATGTGAGTTGTAGGGGTACCACATCTTCATATTGATGAACCTATACTTGACAAAACCAAGACTTCGAACCATTCTTTTCATTTTAGGAGCCATAAAGATAAAAAAAATTCCAAAATATATCCAATAATTCTCAAATAATGGTAAAATGAACTCCTAAAATCCAAATCATGGCTAAAAAGCTTCACTTCATGTATTTTCCTTTTCTTATTTCCAAAAATTTTTCATTTTCGATTTTTCCAAAATATAAGAGAAATCCATGGTAAAAATAAAAAAAATTTCTAGGTTAGGTTGAAGCTCTTACCAAGAGATGATGAGATTCAGAGTTTTCAAGCCTTCAAATCTTCTCCAATTCAAGTATTTTGATGCCCTAAAATAATTTTCGGCCATTGCTCAAGAAGAAGATGAAGTTTGGAGTTCAATAATGGTGAAAAAATAAGTTTTTTTTAATGATTTTCTTAACCCACTAGTCTTTTTGCACGCCTGGCATCGTTCAGCGCCGATTCTTGTGTCATTTGGCGCCAGCGTGAAAAAACAACCCGTTTCATGTTTTCGCTACAAATTTTTTGTGGATTAAACCACATTAAGCTCTAATTAGCCCAAATCTTCATTAATTTTTAACTTTTTAAGTAATTTTTAACAATTAGTTTTCCACAAACAACACAAAAAACTCACTTCATCTATATAAATCCAAGTACAAACACTTAACTATTCTTTTAACAGAACATAAAAAAAATCATCGTCTCTAATCAAACCAACGACTCGACGCTGATAACAAGAAATCCAAAGTCAATCATAAACTAAGCAATCTCATTCATGTAAGCAAAAACATAAACACAAATACACTTAAACAAATAAGCAAACCTAAGAACACTTCAATTTCTTTAGTACTTCAAGTCCATTAAGCATCTTCTCTCTTATCACTTTAATCCTCTTTGATATCTCCCATTGATTGGTAATGAAAAAATTAATTGTAGAAAGGGCGGCTTGGGAATTCATCTTTTGATTTATCTTTGATCCAACTATTCTTCTTGTACATTCGCACTGTCCAATCTTCTACAGGTTTGGTATGGTTGAATTGTTGTTTCATTTACCAATCTAAATGGTCGAATTTAGTAGAAGTTCCATCAATCTCATTAATGATAGGATTCATTTTCTTCTCCATTTTTTTAACTCTTTTCATCACAATATCCAAAGTATCTGGTGGTGACGGTAATAAAGTAGGTGTTGAATTCTAAGACGATTGATCTATAGGAGCATTCTCTTCTCTGGATTCACCAAATACAAAAAGTTGAAAGTTGAGTCCAAAGGTTGTCATGAAAGAAGAGCTTTTTCACAATTATCATATGGAAATTGTGACTGGCTACACGGTAAAAAGATGGTAGAAGGATGTCCAACTCCAGTAGAGGATCCATTTAATGCTAATCCTAAAATATATTTTACAATCAAAGTTCCCACATCTATTGGCCTTCCAGTCTGAATGCAGTAATTAATAATGACACTCTCTTTTGTAACTTTACTTAGTCTTGTAGTGGGAAGTAATTTAGCAGAAATAAAGATATGTCAAGGCCTAGATGTAGCATTTAATAGAGAAGATGGGAAGCTTACATCACATTCATCTTTTGCTTCTCAGCCTCCATCTTCATCTGTCAGAAATTTGCATATCTCGTACATGTTGTCTCTCATCGGGGCAAAGTTAGTGTAATGAAAAATAGGGACATTCTCGATTAAAAATAACTCATTAATCCGAGAAGGATTAAGAGGTATTTCTTTGCCTCGCACATACACTATTCTTTGGTTAATTCCATGGAGATTAGCATATAATTCTTTTACCACAGGAACTACTACTGCTGCGACAGTGTTGCATAATACTTCTCAACGCCTCTTCATTATGATATCTTCCACCACGATTTCTGGAACTTTGTATCCTTAATTCAGAAATCCTTGCTCCTTAATCAGTTTTTTTTTTTCATGAACACTTACTCATACAACTTCTGTGCATACTGATTAATGAACCTTCTCTTGTTGAAAAATTCAAATTTGTAACATACCTTGGAGTTAGAATCCATCGGATAGGAATGTGTACTTCTTCTTCATCCAAAAAGTATATATAGACTTAAATTTCAAATTGAATTGACTTAATTTTGTCCAAATCCCGTCCAAATTCATAAATCAGTTTTTAAAACTACAAAAAATGCAAAAATCACGCCCATAGACGTTTCCCATGTGATTTGTAACCGCAACACCGGTCTGGCACCGATTAGCGCCGTTTGGCACTGGTCGGGTTGCTGTACATTAATTATAGCGCCGTTCGACACCAATGCAAATTTTCAGGCAGCTTTTCCAAATGATTAAATAATTTGCATTCTTCTTTAAAGGTATCCCATATTAAAAATTAATCGAAAGTGCATAAACAAAGACATAAAGTTACTCAAATTTAAATCAAATGCTAAAATAATTATGGGTTGTCTCCCATACAATGCTTGGTTTAATGTTGTCAACACAACATAATTAGTTTTCATTTTTATTGATCCAATATTAAAACCTCTTTAATCATTGGACCGACCCCTTTAAAATAAGAATTTAATCTATGTCCATTTACTTTAAATGTTGTCTTAGTTTTCGGATCTTCAATTTCTACTGCTCTATATGGGTAAACATTAGCAATTGTAAATAGTCCCATCCATTTAGGCTTTAATTTTCTTGAGAATAATTTCAATCAAGAATTATCAAATAAAACTTCTTGCCCAAGTTTAAATTCTTTTCTAATTATCTTCCGATCATGCCAATTTTTTATTTTCACTTTATAACTCATGGCATTGTCATAAGATTCATTTCTTATTTCATCAAGCTCATTCAGTTGCAATAATCTCTTCTCACCAAAATCTTTTAAATTAAAATCTTTAATAGCCCAATAAGCTTTATGCTCCAACTCTACTGGTAAGCGATAGGTCTTTCTAAAGATAGGTCAATATGATGAAATTCCTGTAGGCGTTTTATAAGTTGTTCTATAAACCCATAATATAATATCTAACTTAGCAGACCAATCTATTTTATCAGGATTAATAGTCTTTTCCAAAATTCTTTTAATTTCCCGATTATATAATTTAGCAAGACCTCTTGTTTGTGGGTGATAAGTAGTGAATATCATATGTTGCATACTAATTTTTTCAGTTAACTTTTCAATTAATTTATTTCTAAAATGAGATCCCCCATCAGTAATGATTGCTCTGGGCATTCCTAACCAAAAAAAAAATATTTTTTCTTGAGAAATTTTGAAACACTCTGAGCATCACATGATGGTAAAGCAACTGCCACAATCCATTTTGAAACGTAGTCTACTACAATCAATATGTATAAATTTCCAAAAGAAGGCACAAATGGTCCCATAAAATCTAATCCCCATACATAAAAAATTTCAACTTCCAATATAAAGTTTAAAGGCATTTCATTTCTTTTCGAAATATTACCTACTCGCTGATATTGATCATAAATTTTTACATACATATTAACATCTTTAAATGGAGTAGGCCAATAAAATCTTGATTGTAAAATTTTGTGAGCAGTTCTATCAATTCCAATATGTCCTTTAAATTCAGAGTCACGACATTTTGAAAAATTTGCAGGGTTTCATCATAAGGTACACATATCCAAATAATATGATCTTTACATTATTTATATAAATAAGGATCATCCCAGAAGTAAGACTTTGCATCATAAATTAATTTTCTTTGTTGTTGTGGTGTTAAATCATTCAGTACAAGATCACTAACGATATAGTTAACAATATCCGCATACCAAGGTGTTTGCTTTTCATTAGCAACAAATAAATTTTCAACAGGAAATTCTTCATTAATTTCTCTTTCAAAGTTAATTAATCGTTCTTGTTCCAATCTTGATAAATAATCAGCTATTTGATTATCGTTTCCTTTTCTATCAACTACTACAAAATCATATTATTGCATCAGAAGGATCCATCTAATTAATCTTGGTTTCACATTTTTTTTGCATTAAGTATTTTATATCAGAATGATCAGTATGCAAAATATATTTAGTTCCAATAAGATATGATCTCAATTTATCAAAAGCATAAACAATTGATAATAACTCTCTTTCAGTAGTGGTATAATTAATTTGAGCATCATTTAGATTTTACTAGCACAATATATAACTTTAAAAGTTTTATCATATCTCTGCTCTAACAAAGCTCCAATTGCATAATCACTAACATCACACATTAATTTAATTGGTTTCTCCCAATCAGGTGGAACAATTATAGGTGTCCTGATTAATTTTTCTTTTAGCAATTCAAAAGCATTTAAGCATTCTTCATTAAAATTAAATTTTACATATTTTTCTAAAAGTTGGCATAGGGGCTTAATAATTTTTAAAAATCTTTAATATAACTCTTATAGAATCCAGCATGGCCTAAAAAACTTCTAACCCCTCTCACAGTGGTTGGTGGAAGTAATTTTGCAATGACTTAAGCTTTTGTTGGATCAACTTCCATACCATTTTCAGATATTTTATGTCCAAGTACTATTCCTCCAGCAATCATAAATTGACATTTCACCCAATTCAATACTAAATTTGTTTCTTTACATCATTCTAGAAATTTTACTAAATGACTTGGACATGCTTTAAATGATGTTCCAAAAATAGAAAAGAAATCCACAAAAATTTCTATTCCTTTTCAATCAAATCACAAAAAATAAACATCATGCATCTTTGAAATGTTGCAAGCGAGTTACATAAAACAAAGGGCAATCATCTAAAAGCAAAAGTGTTATAAAGACTAGTAAACATTATCTTCTCTTGATCCTCGGGAGCAATAGAGATTTGTTGATATCTGGTATATCCATCCAGAAAACAAAAATATTTATGCCTAGCCAGTCTATCCAATATTTGATCCAAAAAAGGTAGAGGAAAATGATCTTTCCTAGTGGCTGAATTTAATTTTTGATAGTCAATACAGATTCTCCAACTAGTGACTTGTCTTGTTGATATTGGTTCATTCTTGTCATCTATAACAATGGTCACTCCTCCTTTCTTAGAAACACAATGCATTGGACTAACCCAAACACTGTCAAAAATAAGATAAATAATTCCAACATCTAATCATTTTAAAATTTCTTTCTTTACCACTTCTTTTATAATTCGATTTAATCTTCTTTGAGGATCAGCTCTACATTTATGATGTTCTTCTAATAAAATTCTATGCATACAAATTGAAAGAATGACTCCTTTAATATCAGTTATTGTCCATCCAAAAGCTTTCTTATATCTTTTTAATGTTTTCAATAATTTTTGCTCTTGTAATTCAGTTAATGTTGTGGATACTATAACAAGTAATGTAGACCAATCTCATAAAAATGCATACTTTAAATGTGGAGGTAGAATCTTCATTTCAGGTTCATTATAGAAGGACTGAAATTTTTACTACCTCTGTAGTATCTAATATTTCAAAATGTTCTTGAATATAATCTAAATCCTCATTACTTACTTTAATAAATTCATCTTTCATTTAGTCTTCATCTTTATACTCCAAATGTTCTTCTGCAATTCTTTTTCCAAAATTTTCAATGAAAAATTCATTAATTAAATCATCGTTAATGTCCATTTTAATGCATTCATCATTTTTTCCATTTGCTGGATATTTCATAGATTTTGCTATATTAAATGTAACTTCCTGATCATTGACTCTCATGGTTAATTCACCTTTTTGCACATCTATTAAGGCTTTTCCAGTACCAAGAAAAAGGTCTTCATAAACTAATTGGACATTATCTTCCTCCATATCTAATACAATAAAATATATAGGAACTATAACTTTATCTACTTGAACCAACACATCTTCTATAACTCTTTTAAGATAAGTAATTGAACGATCGATTAACTGAAGTTTTACAGTCATAGAGGAAATTTTTCCTCATCCGAGTCTTCTAAAAATGGATAAGTGCATCAGATTAATACTAGCTCCCAAATCATATAAAGCTTTTCCAAAAAATCTTTCTTCTATAGCACAAGGAATAGTAACACTACCAGGATCTTTAAATTTTTCAGAAATCCATTGAAGTTGCTTTGAATCACTTCCTTCTACTTACATTGATATGCACCCCTCTCTAAGGATTGCAAAGAAGAAGAAATTTATCACTTTCCCTCTCCTCTTACAACCCTTAAAGATGAATCTCTCAAGATCTCTCAAAATAAACTAAGTATGGAAGTTTTGCCTCTTTGCTTTTCTTCTTTTCTCCTCTTTTGCCCCCCCCCATTTTCCATCAAAAATGGTGATTAAATAATGTGTGACCAAAAATTCAAGAGTTCTGTTAAGCACCCCTTCAAAATTTGTCCAAAATCAATGCATTTTGTAAAATAACCGTCACAACGTCGTTTTGGCGTCGACTGAAGCCATTGGCGATAGACGTGCTCCGTTCAGATGTGCTGACACCGTTCGGCGCTAGAGCATTTCTTTGCCATTTTTGCTCTAAATTTTATCATTTTCGCTCTAAATTTTATCTTTTTTGCTCCTTTTTAATCGAAATCCCCAAATTGAGTGTACATGCATCAAACATGAAAATACATGTCCTTAAAGTGCAATTTCACAAAAAATGACCAAATATAGGCTTTAAAAATATACGAAAAATTGAACATTTTTTGGAGTACCACACATCACATAATAATATTGATATTCAAACTGCCAAAAATAAACATCATCATGTACAAGGACCTTTAAGGGATAATTCAACCCTACAACATATGAAATTCACTTAAGCATACGAACCCCTTCTGTAGTGGCTAGCTTATTTGAACTTAAAATTGATATTATCCAAATGATATAAAATAATCAGTTAGGAGAAACACTATTTGATGATTCAAATTTATATCTTGCAAGTTTTCTAGAATTTTCTGCTACATTTAAGTACGATGGTGTATCAGATGATGTCATTAGACTTAGAATTTTTCTTTTTTCCTTAAGTGATAAAGCTAAGATTTGTTTAAACTCTTTAGCACCTGGATCTATTAGAACTTGGGGAGATTTAACATAGAAATTCTTAGCTAATTATTTTCTACCTTCAAAAAATACTAAGCTTAGAAATTACATTACTTCATTTACTCAGTATGAAGGTAAGTCAATATATGAAGCTTGGGAAAGATTTAAAGAACTCCTCAGAAAGTGTCCACATCATGTCTTACCAAAATATTTAATTATTCAAACATTTTATAATAGGATATTAGGATCCTTTAGATTTCTTATAGATGATGTGGCTAGAAGTTCATTAATGTCAAAACCATTTGATGAAAGCTTATGCGTTAGCTGAAGAGATGACTACTAACAATTTTCAATGGCCCTCTGAAAGGGTAAATTTTAAGAAAGAAGCCAGTATTCACGAAAATGATGTTATTTCCATTTTGGAATCTCAAGTTGCTATGATATCTATGAAGATAGACTAATTTGGTATGAAATTTTCTCAAACACTTCTTGTGATCGAAGAAAATTCATTGGGACACATGATTGATTCTCAACCATCATTAGAGACTTTAAATACAATTAACAATAGACCCGTCAACACATATTCTAATTATTACAACTGAGGTAGGAAAAACTACCCCAACTTTAATTGGAATAATAATTCTGGTGGTAGAAATCAATAATGAGGGAACAATTAAGCAAACCCATTAGGAAATTGGAACAACCGGGGAAATACTAACAATAAATTTTCTTTTTATCCTGACTTTAATAACCAACAATTTAAGGGAAAGAAGTTGTCTATAGAAGAAGTGGTGTTACAGATGTGTATCCATTATAAAGTTAAAGTTCTGCAATTAGAAATATTGAGAATCAACTGGGACAAATTGCTACTACACTTAGCAATAGACCGCAAGAGACACTTCCTAGTAATACTGAAATAAATCTAAAAGATAAAAACAAAGAACAAGCTCAGGTTAAAGTTGTCCAACTCAAGAGTGCGAATGAATTAAATGTTGGAATTCAAAAAGAGATTGAAGTTAAGAGAGAAATTTTAGAAAATAAAAAACTTGAAGAAATTGTTCCTAAGGATGTGGAAAAACATGTCTCTACAACTAAGATTAATTTAGAAAGACCAGCACCTCCATTTTCCTCATAGACATAGACAACAAAAACTGGATCACTAATTTTCAAAGTTTTTAAAGATATTTATGAAACTTACAATCAACATTCCTTTTGCTGATGCTTTGGAACAGATGACAAGTTATTCTAAATTTATGAAAGAGAGTTTAAACAAAAAAAGGAAATTTGAAGATTATGAAACCGTTGCACTAAGCGAAGTATGTAGTGCAATAATTTAGAAAAGGCTTCCTCAAAATCTCAAGGATCCTGGTAGCTTCCATATGCCTTGTGCAATTGGAGAAAAAATTTATAGAAAAGCATTATGTGATTTAGGAGCTAGCATTAACCTCATGACATTATCTATATTTAAAAGCTAGATTTAGAAGAAATTTCTCCCACTATTGTTACCCTTAAGTTAGCTGATTGATTTATCACTTATCTTAAAGGGGTTATAAAGGATGTATTAGTGAAATTAGATAAATTTATCTTCCTTGTGGATTTCATTATGTTAGATACGAAAGAAGATAAAGAAATTCCTATCATTCTAGGGAGACCTTTTCTTGTCACTGGATGAGCAATGATAGATGGGTAGAAAGGAGAGTTAACCATGAGAGTAAATGACCATGAAGTTACATTTTAATGTGTTTAAAACTATGAAGTATCCAGATAAAAAACAAGATGATAAATTTTATAGAATGGATATTATTGACTATTAGATGGTTAATCATTTCCAAGTAAGATGTGAAGTTATAACTAATCAAAAAGAACTGGAGGATGAATTTGAAATTGATTTGCAAGATAAATCAAATGAGATAAATACTAAGGATTTAAATTTTTTTCAGAAAAATTTTGAGATTTTGGACACTACTAAAAATAGTAAACCTCTGATCCCTTCAATTGAAAAACCTCCAGAATTGGAGATGAAGGTTCTCCCAAATCATTTAAAGTATGCATTTTTAGGGAACTCATCAACGTTACCTGTTATAATATCCTCAGATTTAATTGAAGCTTAAGAAGAAAAATTAATGGAGACTTTGAAAAATTATAAGAAAGCTTTTGGATAGACATTATTTGATATTGAAGGAATTAGTCCTCAATCTATATGCACAACATATTAATGGAAGATGACCAAAGCCTAGTGCAAATCCTCAAAGGAGATTGAATCCTATCATGAAAGATGTTGCAAAGAAAGAAATTTTAAAGTGATTGAATGCTAGAATTATTTATCCTATTTCTGATAGTGCTTCCTACTCACTGTGTTCCTAAGAAAGAGGGAGTGACAATAGCTGTTAACGAATGTAATGGATTAATTCCAACAAGATAAGTCACTAGGTGTCGTATCTGTATTGATTATAGAAAATTAATCCTTGCCATTAGGAAATATCACTTTCCTCTACCTTTTCTGGATCAAATGTTGGATAGACTAGCTGGGCACCGATATTTCTGCTTTTTGAATGGATATTTTAGATAACACCAAATCCTTATTAATCTTCAGGATCAAAATAAGACTACATTTATAAGTCCATATGAGACTTTTGCTTTTAGAAGATGCTCTTTGGTTTATGTAATGCATGATGCAGATTTGCTGAAATATAACTGTGTAAAATTTATAAAGTTGGGTCTGCTTTACAGTAGTGCCAAAAGCTTGAAGTGGTATTTTATTAATAATAACGTTCAACACTTAATGTTGGTATTCTACGCAAGTATACGTATCGTTATCATGTAATATAAGACTTTATTTTCAAGTCCCAAATATCGATCCCACGAGGGAGGTTTAAATTTGAAATGATAAATTAACTAGGAAATTCACAGAAATAAAATGAAATTACTATCACTACTTTCAAATGTTTAAGATACTACAAAAGCTAAATTATTAACTACTAGCAGAATTTAAAAGTAGGGTTTACAATTAATAACTATTAAACTATGTTTATGTGATGAAGTTTTCTAATATGAAAAAGCATCTTTCCCACTACAATGAGTTTTTGGTGAAATGAGATGAGATAAATTGTTTAAATATGTATTGTGCCAAAAAGGAGCATTTTTAATTCTCTACCCTGATTCAGTGTTATAGAAAATCATTGGCTAATCTTAAGGTTAGTCCCAAAATTCATGGTTAGGCTAGGAGGGCATTGGCTCCCACTCTAAAGCTCCCACTTCCTTTCCTCTAAAGGCTAACTCTCGCTTTAGTTTGTAAACACTAAAATCGAATTGGGGATTTTTAGTCTGTCACCTTAGAAATCTCCAATTCTACACCCAAAAAAGAATATTTTCCTATTTATTTGCACTTAATTCCATGAACAAAATACTCCTTCATGGACTTAAATGTGATTCTCACTTTATTGTAGAAATCATACTTCATTTCCTGGATCATATGTTTCACAACATATTTTATCAATTCAATTGGTCAGGTCGAAAAGTAAATTAAGAGCGAAATTGAAAAACTTGCTTCATTTACATATAAATCACAAGCATGGAAATTTTGCACATATGATCACAAACATTGAAGGTTTGCACATATGATTACAAACATGAACGGAAGCAACCACATGTAAGTATTCTAATTGCATGGAAGACATTGAACTAAACATATCATTTCATGGAAGATAGAACTAGATATACAATTAACGTAGAAGATATAAACTAGACATATAATTTTTATAAAAGACATAGAACTGAACATATGATTTTATAAAATACATAGAACTAGATATAACATTTTATTTTTAATATTTTATTTTGTTGGAAAATGCATAAGCATTAACATAAGAGTTTTCTTATCATGAAACATACATATAAGCCACATAGCACATAGATTTGCACAAAGTAAACATATAACACTAAGTGTACATGAAATATACTCATAACCACATAGATTTGGATAAAGTAAGCATATAACCTTAATTGTGCATGAACTATATTCATAGCCACATGAATATGCATAAAGTGAGCATATAACTCTGTGTGCATGAAACATACTCATAACTACATGAATTTACATAAAATAAACCACATAACACACAAGAATTTTCATGACACATAAATCACATGACACATAAGCACGCTCGCATGAAAATTGTCCATAAGAAAATTCACATTATGCACACATAACATACTTGCTTTTCACTCTCCTTTAGTTAGGGTTTTTAGGTATAATTAGAGAAGAAGAGTGTAATGGGTTTAGTGATGGATTAGGAAAAGTAAATGGGTTGGATAGGCCTTGGGTTTTCGAGTAGGTTAGTAGGTTGGCTTGGCCTTAGGGTTCTAGGTAGAGGCTAGCCCTTAGAAGTTTGAGTAGGTTAGTGAGTTGGGTAGGATTTAAGGTTACCGGTAGTTTGGTGATGTGATAAATGGGAAAAGGATATATGGCCTATTTTAGGTGTAGAATAGGGAGAGAGTAAAAGTTAGGCCTTAATTTGAATGAGGAATGAGGAAAGGGTGAAGGTACGGTATGAGTATGAGAGGAAAATGGGAGGAGAATGAAGGTAGGGCTCAAGTTGAAAGAGAAAAGAAAGAAAACAAAAATCTATGTCAATCATATGGTCTACATCATGCAAAAGTTAACAAAGTTAGAAAGGGCCAAATGAAGTTATAAATTGGGTTAAATTTCCTTGATGAACTTTGTTTAAATGAAGTGTGCTCTTGCCCTTGGATGAGGTGGTGTTCCTTTCCCTTGTTTGATCTCATTTTGGATGATGAGAGGTAAGGGGAGTGGGTTGGTCTTAGTTTGGATGGGGAGAAGAGAAAAGAAGGGGATGGTGAAGAGGGGCTAGATTTTATGGAGAGGGGAGATGAAGAAGAAGGAGCTCAATTTTGTGGAGAAAAGGGGAGAACTTGGTGGTTTTGGGTTAGGAAGAGAGGATAGGGAATCACAACCAAGAGGAGGGAATGAGGAGTCGCATGGATTGGGAGGAAATTCGATCAAGTGGGGGAATTAAGGGAACTAGAAGGAGGTAACAGTTAAGGGAGAGAAGTGAACAGAATTTTGAAATGGGGGAGGGAATTTGTAAATTCAAAAAATTATCTATGGTGGATAGGGTAAAAGGCACAAATATGTCTCATTTTGAAGAGAAAAATACAACGAGTTCATCAATCCAATCCATTTTGAAAAAGGTTAACTCTAGCTCAAGGTAGCTCAAGGTGAAGTGGCTAGGTGGTTATGAGGTGATTATGGTGGTTATAACCAAAAATTTCGACTTAGGCTCATTTAATAGATAAAAATAAAAAAATTTGGCAATGCAATTAGTTTTGGTCAAAGTGGACCCCATCTCAAGATATTTTAGGTTAAAATGCGAGCCCCACCCTAGGTGAAAAAAATTGATGGATTTTGAGTTAGAGCTTTTGGTGGTTTTAATGGAGTAAATTAAGTACTTTTAGTTCATACTTAGGTTATTTGAAGTTTGATTTCAATTTGAGTTCATTTTGAGTCGATTATTATCACTATTTTTTTATTATGAAAATTATTATCCAAATTATCATCGGCTTAACGAGCCCCTAAATGAAGTTGGACTTGGGCATAGAGGAGTTCATTTAAAAGGTTCCTAGATCCAAATGCATTCATAAAGTCTATTTTTAAAAATAATGATTCCTTGAAAAAGTTTTGTGGGATCATTTTTCATGCATGAAAACCTAAGTACAAAATTTTACGTAAAAATGGTATTCAATGACCACCAAACTGGTGAGCATTATATAACTTAAAAAATATAATGCCAATAAAAAAATTATTACATGAAGAAAGTGATAATGCATGAAAACTTGAACTAAAAAGGTTTATATAAAAATTATACCATCTGATAGTCAAAATTATTTTCAAGGGCTATATATGTGATAATAAACATCATACAACTTCTAGAATGAAATTTTAAGCTCTATAACAACATGAAGAGAAAATGATAATTTTGGGATATTTATAGGTCCAAATTGATTTTAAGTTCAATTTTAAGTTTTGGTTGAAGTTGGTTATATTTTATTTTGTTTTGATTTGGTTGATTTTAGTTTTTGTTTGGTTAGTTTTTTTTTGCTGAATAAGAAGTTAGTTCTGGTGAGGTTCAGATGGATATAAATCAAGAAAATGGGTTGACCAAAAAGTGAGATCAATAATGAGGTAATTAATTGCAGAGTGATTGATATGATTTTTAAATTTGTTACTTATTAGGTAAGATCTAAACTTATCAAATGCAAAAACTATCGTAATTTACTCCTCTATGGTGGTATAATTCACTTGTGCTTCATACAAAATCTTACTTGTATAGTATATCACGTGAAAAATCCTACCTCCATGTTGTCCTTGCATTGTCGTCACTAGCACATTAGCTTAAATGGAATCTCTCAATTTGGTGCAATAATAACTTATGTTGTGACTAATTTCTTCTTTAACACTCAATGGTTATGAGGCATTTTTTTATCAAACTCCAAAGACACATCATTCTCTAACAAATGACATACTTCTTTGGATATCTTGAAGATCCTGAATATATCTAAGACATAACCCTATGTGCCCAAAGAAGCTCCTAATTCCACTAACGAATGTCAATGCAGTTAGTTTTTCTATAAATTAGATTTTAGCTTGATCAACTTCCATACCTTTCTCGGATAACTTATGTCTAAGAAAAATCCCTTCACAAACCATGAGTCAAACATTTTTCCTAATTCAACACTAGATTAGTCTCTTCAAACCAAACCTTTGTTAAATGCTTAAGGCAGGCATCCAAGGGCATGCCAAATACCAAAAAATCATCCAAACAAACTTTTATTCTATCAATTCTAAAAAAAATTACTATTGTACATTTTTGAAAAGTAGCAGGGGGTTGCAAAATACAAAAGAAATTCTTCAAAACGCGAAAGTTACATAAGGACCAATAAATGTGCCCTTATCCTAATCTTATGGAGCTATGGAATTCAATGATAGCTATAATATCCATCTAGGAAGTAGTAGTAAGGTTGCCATGCCAATCTATCATATAGTCAAGAAAGGGGGAGGGAAAATGATATTTCTAAGTTGTTACTTAATTTCCTATAGTTTATGCATATTCTTGACCCCGGTACACTCCTTGTGGATGTAAGTTTTTTTTGGTCATTTTTTTAATTATTTTCACTCCTTTTTTAGGGAAACAAAGTATTGAGCAAACCCATTCACTACACAAAAAAGGGATAGATGATTCCTGCATCCAACCACTTTAATTTTCTTTTTCACCACTTCTTTCATAATAGGGATTAGTCTTTGTTGACCTTACTTTTAGTAACTCCTCATTCCCCTCTATTATTTTAAACAAACTTGAAATAGAATACATAAAATACAAAAATCAAATCAATTAACTTCAATCAGATTTTAAAGTGGGATCGATATGCAACTCGATGAGAGAATACTCAATAATAATCTTTTTTATGCCCAAAATTATCATTTTCTCCTCATGTCATTGTAGTTAGTTGAATTTGATGCAATGAGATACATTTAGTTCATTATCAATATATAAATAGTGTGAAATAATTTTAAGTAACTATCAGATGACTTATTACATGTAATTTTGCATGGAGAGCTTTGATGCATGAAACTCTGTCCTACATAAAACTTTTCAAAAAAGGTTTTTTTTTGCAAAAAGGACTCCTAAAATGTGTTTGGATCGCTGAATTCTCTCAAATGAGCCCCTGTGTTTCTAAATCAGACTCCATCTTAAAGCTTATTTAGTCTATAATAATTTGGACAACTTGAATGATAATTAAGATATTACCCTCCAAATGAGCTCAAATCAATCTCCTAGATCAAAATATAATCAAATAGAGCTCAGAGCATCAAAATTGACCACTTTGGAGTTCATTTAAGCTTTTATTAAAAATTTTAGTTTGTGGAACAGGATCCACACTTTGACCCAAAATTTCTCAATTTGAACACAACTTCATGACCAAAATCAATATCTCATCCTCCTGTGAGAAGATGTTCAATATTGGCAAGGTCCCCAATGTTAAAATAAGTTGAAAACGCTCAAACCCTCACAATGAATGGTGTACCATGGCACTCTTCGATGACCACACCATCCCTGCCGTAACCACGCCATCTCTAGCATGGTCACATTAAAAAAATGTAAGACTTGAGGTAGCGTGAACACGCCTGAGGTAGCATGACCACACCCAAGTTGGCTTGACTAAGCTCAAGGTGGTGTGAAAACTCTGCCCTTGCTTTGATGTTGTTGTCACACCACCTAGTGGCAAGGCTATGCCATCAAAACTCTAGGTGTAATGTAGCCATGCTACCTAACAACTTGACCATGATGTCAGTAATTCATGGTCCTGTCCACTTGATCATGGCCAATTGATGCATCGTTGTACCAACAAAGATTTGTGGGAGCTCCATTGGTGATCCGTGAGAGCTCCAACCACTAATGGAAACATGACCGTTGATCTTTGCCTCAATCTAGATCCATGGGAGGCAACTGCTCCCACCACTGGCTCTCCCTCCTCATGATTATAAATAGGCCATCCTCTGCCCTGTTTAGAGCTCCTCTCCCCCTCTTCCTCCTCCCTCCTCTTCTCTGGCATGGTGTTCTCCTTCGATGTGTTCTTCTCCTCTGGCATGGTGTTCGTCATCTTTGGCTCCGATCTCTTCTTCCCCCCTCCTTTTATAAGTTATTATTTTTAATTTGTTTTGTTTTGTCTTTTTTTGTTTAATTTATTATTTTTAGATAATTAATTAAACATAGTAATTATGTTTGGCTTAGGTTAAGCTAGCCCTAGGTTAGCTCGAACCCAACCTAGTCTGAACCCAACCTGACTCGAACCCAGCCTGACCTGAACCAGACATGACCAGAATCCAACCGACGTGAACACGAACTGACCTAACTTAATTTGACATGAATCCAACCTACCAAGCCCAGCCCAACCTTGCCTAACCTAACCCAATTAATCCCAACCCAACCTAGCCCAACCTAACCTAACTTAACCAACCTAACCTAACTTAACCAAACCCAATCCAACCTAGCCTAACCCAGCCTAGCCCAAGCCAACCTAACCCAATCTAGCCCAACACAAGCTAGCCCAACATAACCCAACTTAACCCAAACCTATCCAACCCAGCCTAACCCAACCTAGCCTAACCCATCCTAGCCCAACATAACCCAACCTAGCCTAACCTAACTCCACATAATCATTCCTTACCCAACCAAGCCCAACCTAGCATAACCCAGCCTAGCCCAACCCAACCCAGCCTAATCAAACCTAACCCAACATAGCATAACCCACTTAGATCAACCTAGTCCAACCTAACCTATCACAACCTAGCCCAACCTAACCTTACCCAGCCTAAACCAACCTACACAAACCCAGCCTAGCCCAATCCAACCTATTCCAACCTAGCCCAACCTAACCTTACCCAACCTAAACCAACCTAAATAAACCCAACCTAGCCCAACCCAACCTAGTCCAACCAAACCTAGCCCAACCCAACCTAATCTAGGCCAACCAAAGCTAGCCCAACCTAACCAAACCTAGTCAAATCCAACCTAGCCCAACCTAAACCAGCCCAACTTAGCCAACCCAACCTAATTGACAATAACTTAATCGAACTCAACCCTAGCTCGAGCCTCAAGCTTAACCTAATAATCCATGTATAACATGTGTGACTTATATACAACATGTTCCATGTGCAGTTTAGTTCAATGCATGTTTCATACGTAGTTTAGTTCATTACATATTCCATGTGTAGTTTAGTTCAAGGTATGTTTCATGTATGGTTTAGTTTAATATATCTTTCATGTATGTTTATTTTCATATGTCAAGCACATGCAAATAAATAAATGGCCAAATGGAAAGGAGGAGGGGAACCTCTCATATGTAGTTTTTTATCATGAGTATTTTAATAAAATCTTTTAAAAATAAGATAAAATAACTTCAAGAAAAAAATCCATCATATACTTTTTTTAAAAATGATTTAAAACAATTTTGTTTAAAACAACTTAAAAACATTGTAAACCATTTTTTAAGATAAAATCAAAATAATTCAAAATAATTTAAAACATCTTAAGCCATGTAAATCAAACGTGCTAAAATAAAACATTTTAAACAAAATATTTTAATCTAGACCACAAAAATTTAGATCTTAAGGACCAGTTAGTCCAAAAGAGGGGGCACAGTGGGTAATCTAGAAATGAGCGGCTAGAACTTATCAAGAATAATATTAGATTCTGGAACATAACGCTAGGTTAGTCAATGTTCTTTATGCACTCAGAAGAGGGTAAATAATAGGATTTCTTTTATTGACATTGGCCACATTAGACTATAAACATTCCATTCCTACACTTTCTAAGTTGCTGCAAGAGAAATGTAGTTTTTACATCTCATAATTTACCAAACCAATTTTTCTAGTTAGGTTTATCTTTAGATTTTAGCTTCAGTTACGAGTAGTATTTATAAAAACATCTTTAATCAACTTTCTAAACTAAGACCTTATAGTGGTAGACTAGAATTAGACTAAATAATTTCTTACCTCACTTCTCTATGGGATTGATACTCTAGGTTTTAAAGAAAACCATGTATTCCTTGAAATGACACCTACACTTGCGTAAAACCCCTAGTGTGTGAAATATAAATCAAATTCTAAATTATATAACATATCCATTTTGCACACTAGCGACCTAAAGAAACTAGGTCAGTTTTTTAGCCAGGAAACTAAATAATTTTGTAATTAAGGGTGGGTCACAACCCATCCAGATTACCATAGGTAATCTCACACCCACTAAGGCATTTGCGTTGTGCCCTCCCCCTTGAAAGGCACATCAAGTTGTTCCTACTGCAATAGCTCACGTCAAGCCCACCTCTTCTGCAAAGAAGAGGTCTACGCCTGATAGCAATGTAACGTAGCGCCCTTCAATCTTTTCTAGGTTGTTGGGCCATCCTTCAGTCTTTTCTATTTATGTAATTTAACTAGGCCATTTTGCTCAGAAACATGACTGAGTGATACGCGACTCAAGAAATACAAGTTAACAAACAAAAAATACACATGATGAAGCCCATGAAGATACATTGGGTTGCCTCCCAAATAGCATTTAGTTTAATATTTCACCTTGACTGAAGCCAACATAACAAAAAACATAAGATAAAACATACATACTATCAAACCATAATATAACACTTAGGTTTGCTCTCTAATAATGCTTAGTTTAATGTACTTAACCAACCAATGCCTTATCATGCCTAAAGGTTTTCTCTAGTATTAAATTATCATTTTAAAAACCCTCAATTAGCCACCCAATATTTTTATCTCATGGATACTCTCCTATATCATTCACTTGGGGTCCCAAATTATCTTTTTTTTTAATAATTTTTTTTTTTCACTCTCTTTCACATTTAATATTTATTACAACTTTCTATCTTCAATCTATAGCAATCTTCAGAGGAATAAATAGGTGAACGAATAGGATTGTAGATTTAAAAAATTAATTTTTTATCTTGTAATTTAATAGTCAATTCCTCTTTTTGCAAATCAAAATTCATTATGCCAGTTGCAAGAAATGGTTTTCCTAACATAATTGAAATCTCAGCACCTTCATCCATGTCCAATATAATAAAATCCTCAAGAAAGATGAACTTATCAATCTTAACAAGCACATCTTCTATAAGTCACCTAGTATAGGTAACAGAACACTCAACTAACTAAAGGGTTATAATGGTAGGCTGGACTCCTCCTAGTCTTAGTCTTCTAAAAATAGACAACTACATGAGGTTCATGCTAGCCCCCAAATCACATAAGGCATTCCCAAAGAATTTCTCCATATGGCACAATAAATTGTGAAACTATATAGATCCATAAGTTTTTGTGGAAGTTTCCTCTATAAGATATCACTACGTTTCTTTGTTAGGGCCATAGTCTCAAAGTCACCTAGTTTTTGTTATTTAGAGTGTCCATCATGAATTTAATATACCTAGGTATTTGTTCTAATGCTTTTGCAAAAGAGATGCTAATGGTAAGTTTTTTTTTAAACTTTAAGAATATCGAGAATTACTAATCTAACATTTACTTCTAAAGTCTTCGAGAAAAAGTTGGTTGTGGACTCACTTACTCTTTCAAATGAGGTGAGTTAGTTTTTTGTAACCTGAGATATATTTTTTACTTAATTCTTTTAGGCTCGAGTTCAGGTTCTTCTAGACTAGCCTCCCTCCTAGTAATATGTTCTAGCTCCTTTCCACTCCTTAATATAAGGGCATTACATTGTTCATTTCTTTGATCCTTAATATTCATGTTAGTGCTTCTTGGTAACATTAATTGGATATATACTTGAGGAATTAGTTATTTACTCTAATAAACTTTAAATATTCCTTATGATCGCAGCTCAACTTCGTAATTAGATTCCCATGTGCAACACTACTTCATCTCGTGATAGTTTATTTTCTTTAACTTGAAAATTGGAAGTAAATAATAATGGGTAGGGAGGTAAAAGATTCATTGAATTATTTACCATAATTGTTCCAATTTCCTAAGGAGTTAGGTTGGTTGTGACCCCATTATTGATTTTCTACACAGTGATTTTTGTTATTCTAATTAAAACTTGGGCAACTCTTCCAACCATGGTTATAGGTATTGCAATAGAGGCTATTGGGTCTATTGTTTATAGCATTTAGTGACTCCAAAGAAGCACTACTAGGATCATCTAATTGTCCATAAGCAACATGATCACTTGACAGATATTGTAGTAAAGTATTCAATCATAAATTATCTTTCTTACTCAATATAGATGCTACTTTTGAAATTAAAATTGCTAACACATCATTATCATGAATACTAATCACTCTCATTAGGGTTAACTATCTTAGTAGGTTATTAGAAATTATTGATAGACCTCAAATAATTTTGACATCAAAGCCCTAAATTCTAGCATATATTAGTAATCATAAATATCCCACTATCACATTATAAAAAATTTGGACAATTGACCATTTTGGTAGGGTGTGTTGTGGGCACTTCCTAAGCGACTCATTAGATATCTCCCAAATTTCATAAATGGACTCACTATCTAAGTTAGTAAAAGAAGTGAGATCATTCCTAAGCTTTACAGCTTTAGTTAGAGAGAAATACTTAGGAACTTTGGAAAAGATTGTTCCAAGTAGTTATAGAACCATGTGCTAGAGAATTTAGCCACATCTAAACTTTATCTCTGACATGGCTTAAGATTATATATTTTAATCAATGTATTTCATGCTTATTTTTAAAGATATTGTGCTTTAAAGAAAGATATTTTGTATGTTTTTTATTTTAGATACAAGAAATAGAGTTTAAGAGAAAAAGAAGCAAAAAGGGAGCAAAAATGGGTCAAAATATGCCAAATGAAGCCAAAGGAAAAAAAGTGTGAGTTGACGCCTAGACACCATGACATTCTAGAAGGTTGGCTCCTACGTGCCAAAAACGGTTAAGCTTATATTCATTGAATTTGGATGAATTTTGAAAAGGTGTCTTAAGTGACTCTTAGTTATTTTAAGAACTCTATATATAGAAGACATTTCTAAACGTCCAAGAAGAGGAAAAAAGGAGAAAATTTTTTTTTTTGTAGGTTAGACCACCATAGTGGTGGGCTGCCACCATAGTGAGAGTTTGGTGTTTGTGAGTGTTTGTTGAGTCTTTTGGTGTCAAGTTCAGTCAGGAAACTTTAGAGGACTGTTTGAGGAAGAGTTTGAGATAAAAATTTGAACTTTCGTTAAAGATTTATTTTGTAAACTTGTATTATATATATATATATATATATATATAATATTTTGTTTTGTTATCCCTATAATTTCTGAGTAGTTTTCTTTTCTTTTTCCTTGCAATAATAAATGATTCTGTGTGGAATTAGAATGTTTTAAAGGTTTATTTTATTCCAATAATTTGCTTGGTATTTTCACCAATTTTCATTTACTTTGCAAACTGGTCATCTGTGATGTTAAAATCCGTTGCAAAACATAATGACCCGGGAGGACTATGATTTCACTAACTAGTGAGTGCCACACTTCACTTTGGAGGAAGGAGATGCCAAATCCAAGGGGATTGCAAACAGATAGGGAGATAATATTTGATGTACGTAAAATTAATGATTTTATGGTGACAGGCTAGAACCTTTATTAATTTGATCTTAATTGAGAACCCGAGTCCCTGATAGGTCATATAGAGAGGGTGCATTGGGCAATCTAGAAGTGAGAGGCTAAAATCTACTCAGCACTACCATGCAATTCTAAACCTAATTAAAATTAGTCAATATTCTTTATGCACTCATGAGAGAGTAAGGAATATGTATGCACATATTTGTCACAATACCTTATTTTTGTCTTTAAGCATCTAATTCCTACACTGACTACAATCTCTTTGCAAGGTGAAAAACTTTCTATTATAATCGCATTTCTTTATATAATCTTTTAATTCAAAAACTTTACATTTACTTTTAGTTTAATTATAGGTAGTAATTTCAGTAACACTTTTTTTACAAACAGCTTGATATTATTCTCCTTCAAATTTAGTTTACAGTTTAAGTAGAAATATTTCTAAGTTAACATGGTAATTTTCTTTTTCCCTGTGGGTTTGATACTGGGGCTTTTAAGGAAAACTCTATATTACTTGAAACAATATGTATACTTGCGTAGTACCCCAAGTGTGTAAGGTCATTAATCACTTTCATCACAAAATTATTGTGCATACTAGCCGCTTATATAAATTGGGTCAAGATTTAGGACATCATTCAAAACTTAAAATAATTACGTAATTACGGGTCGGTCAAGTTTTTTGCGCCATTGTTGGGGAATAAACAAAAATTTTAGACTTAAGAAATCTTATTTAGATGTAGATTTATTTTGGGAGGATTATATTTTATTTTCTTTTATCAGCATTTGTTTATTTCTTAGAAATTCTAAAAAAAATAAAAAAATTTATAAAAAAATCTAAAAAATTGAAGAAATATATATATATATATATATATATATATATATATATATATATATATATATATATATATATATATATATATATTCATTATAAGTCTTATGATTTTCTTTTATTTTTATGAACTTTTAGTTTTGCATGCGTAGTTTAGGATCTGAAGGTTTAGTGTCCTGCGATTCTAAGTTAGAACGTGTCAATAGAAAAATAAAAAAATAAAAAGAATTTCATAATTTGCAAGAAATGGCTAACACATCACAAAATAACTTTGATAATCAATATATTGAAAATGAATGTCATAATTTACAAAGACATTAAAAGGACTATGCAAACCCTACAATAGATGAAATTCTCTTAAGCATACAAACCCTTGTTGTAGCGGCTAACTCATTTGAACTTAAAGTTGTTTTTATACAAATGGTACAAAACAATTCCGATGATCCAAACTTACACCTTGTAAGCTTTCTAGAATTTTGTGCTACATTTAAATACGATGGTGTATCCAATAGCGTTGTTAGGCTTAGGCTTTTTTCTTTTTCCTTAAGGGATAAAGCTAAGATGTGGTTAAATTCTTTGGCACCTGGGTCTATTAAAACTTGGGGGGAAGTTAGCACAAAAATCCTTGGCTAAGTATTTTCTACCTTCAAAAACTTCTAAATTTAGAAATTATATTACCACTTTTACTCAGTATGATGGTGAGTCAATATACGAAGCATGAGAACGATTTAAATAACTCCTTAAAAAGTGTCTGCATCATGTCTTGTCAGATCAGTTAATAATTCAAACATTTTATAATGGGTTAGTAGGATCCCTTAGATCTATTATTGATGATGTTGCTGGAGGTTAATTAATGTAAAAACCATTTAATGAAGCTTGTGCATTAATTGAAGCGATGGTTACAAATAATTTTCAATGTCCCTCTGAAAGGGTAAATCCTAAGTAGCCGGTGTTCACGATAATGATGCAATTTCTATATTGGCATCTCAAGTTCCTGTAATATCTAAGAAGATAGATCAATTTGGTAGGAACTTTTCTCAAAGACCTCATCTAATTGAAGAAAATTCATTAGGTGTAAATGCAATTAATAATAAACGCAATAACCCATATTCTAACTATTACAACTCAAGTTGAAAAACCATCCCAATTTTAACTGGAATAATAATTCTGGTGGTGGAAATCGACAATGGAGGAACATTCAAGTGAAACTATTGGGAAATTGGAACTACTTGGGAAATACTAACTATAAACCTTCTTATCTTCCTAGTTTTAATAACCAACAATTTAAGGAAAATAAATTGTCTATAGAAGAAGTGATGTTACAGATGGGTAATCAATTACAAAGTCAAAGTGCTGTAATTAGAAGTATTGAGAATCAACCGGGATAAATAACTAATGTGTTTAGCAATAGACCATAGGGAACACTTTCTAGTAACGTTGAAATAAACCCTAAAGATAAGAACAAAGAGCAAGAACAAGTTAAAGTTGTTCAACTCAATTAAATGTTGGAATTCAAAAATAGATTGAAGTTGGGGAGAACAAAGAAACTGAAAAACCTGAGAAACTGATCCTAAGGATTTAGGAAAATCTCTCTCCCCAACTAATATCAATTTAGAAAGACCACCACCTCCATTTCCTCGGAAACTTAGACAGCAGAAGTTGGATCAGCAATTTTCAAGATTTTTTAAAAAATTTAAAAAACTTACAATTAATATTCTTTTTATTGAAGCATTGGAACAAATGTCAAGTTATGTTAAATTTATGAAAAGAATTTTAAACAAAAAGAGGAAGTTTGAAAATTATGAGACTGTTGCACTAAGTGAAGAATACAGTGCAATAATTCAAAAAAAGCTCTCTCAAAAACTCAAGGATCGTGGTAGTTTTAATATAACTTGTGCAATTGGGGATCAATTTTTTGAAAAAGTTGTGTGATTTAGGAGCTAGCATTAACCTCATGTCATTGTCATATGCAAAAGATTAGGCCTAAGAGAGATTTCTCCCGCAACTGTAACCCTTTAGTTAATTGATCGATCTATCACTTATCCTAAAGTGGTTATAGAAGATGTACTTGTAAAAGTGGATAAATTTATCCTTCCAGTGGATTTCATTATTTTAGATATGGAGGAAGATAAACAAAATGTCTATCTTTTCATGAAGAACTTTCCCAGCGACTGTAAGAGCAATAATAAATGTGAAACAAAGAGAGTTGACTATGAGAGTTAATGATCATGAAGTTACTTTTAATGTGTTAAAATCAATGAAGTATCCAACAATTAGAAAAGATAATAAATGTTATAGAATGGAGACTATTGTTATTTAATTAATAGCCATTTTTGAGAAAAAACATGATGTTAAAATACATCAACAAGAATTGGAGGATGAAAATGAAATTGATTTTCAAGATAAATTAAATGAGATAAATATTGAGGATTGAAATTATTTTCAGAAAAATTTTAAGATTTTAGGTACTACTGAAAATAGTGAACTACTGATTCCTTCAATCAAAAAACTCTTGAACTTGAGATGAAAGTACTCCCTACTCATTTAAACTACGCATTCTTAGGGAACTCGTCAACTTACCCATTATAATATCCTCATATTTAATTGAAACTCAAGAAGAAAAATTAATGAAGACTTTAAAAAATCATAAGAAAGCTTTTGGATGGACATTAGTTGATATAAAGGAATTAACCCTTCAATATGTATGCATAGAATTTTAATGGAAGATAATCATAAACTTAGGGCTGATCCTCAAAGGAGATTGAACTCTATTATGAAAGAAGTTGTTAAGAAGGAAAGTTTAAAGTGGTTAGATGCTAGAATTATTTATCATATTTCTGACAGTGCTTAGGTTAGTTTAATTCATTGTATTCCTAAGAAAAGGGGAGTGACCACAATTATAAATGAGCGAAACAAATTAGTTCCAACAAGATAAGTCACTGGGCGGCGGATCTGTATTGATTATAAAAAATTAAACCTTGCCACGAGAAAAGATCACTTTTCTCTACCTTTTTTAGACCAAATGTTGGATAGACTAGTAGGGCATCGTTATTTCAGCTTTTTGGATGGATATTCTAGATACCACCTAATACCTATAGCTCCTTAGAATCAAGAAAAGACAACATTTATTAGTCCATATTGGACTTTTGCTTTTATAAGGATGTCCTTTGGTTTGTGTAATGCACCTGCAACTTTTTAAAGGTGCATGATGTTGATTTTTTGTGATTTAATTGAAAAAGGAATTGAAGTTTTCATGGACAATTTCTCAGTTTTTGGAACCTCTTTTGATTCATGTTTAGATCATTTATCTAAGGTTCTAAAATGTTGTGAAGAGAAAATTTTAGTTCTTAATTAAGAAAAATATCAATTTATGGTCGCGGGAGGAATTGTGTTAGGACATAAGATTTTTGAAAATGGAATGGAAGTAGATCTAAGAAAAAATCAAGTTATTGTTGAATTACCACCTCCTACGTTAATAAAAGTTAGAAGTTTTGTAGGACATGCTAGATTCTACAGACGTCATATTAAAGACTTTTCGAAAATTGCTAGGCATATGTGTCATCTCTTAGAAAAAGACATGAATTTTGATTTTAATCAGGAATGCTTAAATGCTTTCAATTTATTAAAAGGAGAAATTAATCTCTGCACTTATTATTATTTCACCTAACTGGGGAAATCTTTTGAAATAATGTGTGATGCAAGTGATTATGTTATTGAAGCAGTATTAGAGCAAAAATATGAAAAGTTTTTAAAAGTCATATATTATGCCAGTAAAACCCTTAATGAAGCTCAAATTAATTTTATAACCACTGAGAAGGAATTATTGGAAATAGTCGTTGTTTTTGATAAATTTAGATCTTATCTTATTGGAGCTAAATATATTGTGCATATTGATCATTCTGCTATTAAATATTTGATGTTGAAGAAGGATGTGAACCCAGATTAATTAAATGGGTCCTTTTGATGCAAGAGGTTTGATTTTCAGGTAGTGGAAAAAATGGGTTCTAATAATCAAACTGTTGATCATTTATCAAGGCTAGAGCGGGAAAATTATGGTGATAATGATATTGACATAAATGAAAACTTTCCTGATGAACAATTATATTTTGTTTCTGAGTGGCATGTTCTATAGTATGCTGATATATTAATTACATTGTTAGTACTATTTTACCCTACGAATTAGAAAGCCACCAAAGGAAAAAATAATGCAAAATGCAAGATTTTACTTTTCGGATGACCCTTATTTATATAAAAAATGTAAGGACTTAGTAATTCAAAGACGTGACTTTTGAAGAAACTAAGGAAATCATAAAAAATGTCGTGAATCTGATTTTGAGGGACATTTTGGAGTTTATAGAACTGCATTTAAAATTTCATAATCTAAATTTTATTGGCATACACTATTTAGAGATGTTAACATTTATATAAAAACATGTGATAGATGTCAAAGAGTAGGCAATTTTTCTAAAATAAATGAAATGCTGCTAAATTTTACCTTGAAAGTTGAAATTTTTTATGTATGCGGTTTAAATCTTAGAGGACCATTTATACCCTCTACTGGAATATATATTATATATTAATTGTTGTGGATTATGTTTCAAAATGGATTGAAGTTGTTGCATTACCTCATTATAATGCTCAAAGTGTTGTACAATTTTTAAAGAAACATATTTTTATTAGATTTGAAATGCTAAGAGTAATCATTACAGATGAGGGAAGTCATTTTATAAACTTTAGAGTTGAAACATTAATTAGAAAATATAGATTAAGCATCAAATTGTCACAGCTTATTGATACACCTAAAATATATAGTATTTTTAGATACATTTTTATACCTATTTTTGAGATATTGCATTTTAATGGAAGGTATTTGTGTGTTTTTCTTTCAGGTACAATAAAAAGCTGAAAAATGCTAAAATGAGTGAAAAATGAACAAATTTGGAGCAAAATTTCAAAAATGGTGCAAAAGTGTTTTGGCGCCTAAGCGTCAGTGAAACAGAGAAGCACTAGAGGCCTCGCGCTTAAGCGCCAGAGGCAGTTATTTGACGGGTTAATTCATTTTGTCAAACTTTAAAGGGGCATTTGAGGCACATATTGGCTAAAGAGAGTGGTTATGACCACTAGAAATGAAAATATGGTTAAAAGACTTGTGAAAGGAGGCATCCCTTGGAAAATGCATCGAATCAGAACACATTTTGAAGAGATACCAAAGCACCTCTTAGAAAATTATAAAAGAAGGAAGTTGAGAGAAAAAAGCGGGGAATCCTGAGAAGTTCTTGAAATAGTTCCTGGAAAAACTTTTGGAGAGGTATTCAGGCACCACAAATTTACGTTTTCCTTTTTTGTTTTTTGTTTTATTGTGAGGGTTAAGAGTGTTGTAAGAGAAGAAATTCAAATAAACTTCAAGAGTTTGGGGGATAATTTGAGATAAGTTTTTATCTTTGTTTTTAAACTGCTTTTGGTTTTAATCGAGACTTCTTGT
>NEWO01000364.1:91416-109619 GCA_003013225.1 Phalaenopsis aphrodite | reverse complement strand
TAATTCCTTATATTAAATAATGGTAAAGAATAATATTGCTCCTATTTGGCACAACATAATTTGAATACTTCCACAGCATAATTCCTATTTATTACTGATTCATGATAAGGAGAAAGATATTTCATATTCAGTGTTTTGCTTTTACATAAACTCAAATTATATTTACAAGTTGTTTATGTTTTGTCAAAATATCAAAAATACCAAAAAGAATTGAATTTTAATTACTGTAAAAATATATATATAGTTTAAGTAATTGTCTTTTTGAAATAGAAAGTTTGTTATTTAGAAGTGCATATTGTGAACACTCCCTGCGGGTTCAATATTTGAAGCTTAATCAAAAAGTTTTATATTACTTGATAGCGATACATATACTTGCGTAGTATTCCGATATATATATAAATTAAAAAATTAAATTTTTATTTTCTCAGGATCAAGTTTTTGGTGTTGTTGCAAAGTAAGAAATATAAGTGAAGAATATAATTGCATACATTGATATATTGTTGCATATAAACAGTCGGGATCACTTATCACCCTCAAACAAGTGCTAGACTTGATTATTTGTTAAGGGCCTATAAAACTGCTTACAAGACTCTTATAGGAATGACACCATATAGGCTCATATTTGGGGAGGCTTGTCACTTACCAATTGAATTAGAACATAAAGCTTATTGGGTGAAAATGAATTTAATTATAACATGAAAGACGCTGGTAAGAAATGATTATTGCAGTTAAATGAGCTCGAGGAAATTAGAAATAAATCTTATAAAAATGCTAGAATTTATAAGGAAAAATTAAGTCCAAGTGGTCGAGGTCATTTAACTGCAGGAACTTCAATAAGGGAGAGGATATTCAATGAAGTTCGGGGGATTTGGAATAATATCTTCTACCTCCAAGACTTTCAATGAGGGAGAGGAAATGACCAACGACATTATTCACTAACTCTTGATAAGATTGTTGCCTCTGATACTATTACATTGTCAGTAGTCCTAGCTCGATTAGAGTAATTAACCTGTGGACTATACTACTTTGCAAAAAAATAAATATTTCCAACAACAACCCTTTTCACAACATAACTACTTTTGCCTGCTAAGGTAAATTCTACACCCATGAAAATTAAACTAAATGAAAGCTTATAAAGGTTCACGGTTAATCACTCGGATCGAAGTTAAGTAGATTATATGGTTGACAGCTCTTACTCAAGGTTGGGAAGCACACAGTTCAACTCTGAGCCGCCAACTTCACCATAGTCTTACACCTAGTCTTTGTCTTTCATATGTGACTATAGCTTTCTTTTACTTATGTTTTCTTACGATTCCTTTTCAACTTTCTCGTACTGGCCTGCTTTCTTTTCCTATAGTTCATTTAAATTCCCTACAAATTATATTATATTTTATGAGACTAACAATGCAGTGGTAGCAGAGGCCTAGATTAGCATTTACATTTTATGCATTGCAATTTTAAATAAGATTTTGAAGCAGCTGGGAATTAGCTAAATGCCTTGAAATCAGCTAAACATTTTCTTAGTTTAAATAACAAGTCATAAGATTTCGAGGCAGTCTGTCTAGTACGACATAAATCCACAACTTGTCTTTATGTCTTCACACAATCACGTTGTGCAATATAAGTCCTAACTCGCTTTAGAATATGAGTTTATCGTTCGTTACGTCATAAACTCTCCTATCTTCCAGGTTATTTGCATGACCGTGTCATACAAGTGTAATCCCTAATAAAAATTGGCAGGATGAAACATCTAATAATATTTCCTCGAAATTGAAGTAAAACCATAAGATAGTTTGGGAAGTCTCTGAGGCTTGTCTCTAGATCCGTGACATCCCCAAGTTTTCTCCGTTTATATTCCAAAAATAACGATTTCTATTTGATCTTTCACATTTAAAGTTTCCAACGTCCGGCCTTGAATACCCTAAACTTTTAGATTTTTTAAGGCAATACTTCTAATTAAAATCAAAAGTTTTCATAAGTGATTTCGGTCATTTAAGAAGTAATTAATTGTACTTGCTCTTATAGAGAATTTTGGAACATAGGTAATATAAACTCTAATTTTTCATGTTAAATAGGGAAACTTGTCGGTCAACATAAAAGTTTTGCAAACCAAAACAGGTGTCAGAAATTTCTTAATTTATTTAATCGAGTCTCACTATCAAATAATGTGTTTATTTCCCGGGATAGATGTGTGATTTATAGTGTTGTGCTCATTTATTTAAACTATTGTCAATATAAGATCGATTGTCTCATATTTTTAAATTTAAAATGCTACTTTTAAAAAATTATATATATATATATATATATATATATATATATATATATATATATATATATATATATATATATATATATATATATATATATTAATCCAACAACTCTCTCATTGACAACCGACACACACAAGTATGTGTGTCAGCCATGCAGTATACTAATTATAAGTTTGTATATCAATCTCACATAAAATGATTTAATTTTTGCAATGTGAAGAAGCACATGTCAATTAGTTAAGCATATATGTTGATCAATCTACAGTCTTTGTTGTCAACTACTATTTGTATAGCTTCTAACTACGATCTTTATGGCCAAATGTCACTATTTCAGCAATTGACTACACCTTTTTTGACCAACTATTATCTTTATAAGAAACAATTATAATCATTTAGTCTTTGTTGCCAAATACTACTCTTATAGCTTTCAATTGCAACATTTGTGATCATTTACTACTATTACAACACATCATCCAAACATTTGTGGCCAGCTATCGCTAATTAAAAACTACATTTTTTGTACCTTAGTTATGGTTATTATAACTACATTAGTATTGTACATTTATGATTATCAATTTTATAATTTCATCTTTCAGAATTCAAGAGAAAAGTAGATCCATGCTTACGATACATCGTAATTATTTTCCAATCTAAGATTTTTCCACGTAAAAATTTTAATGTCTCATGCTATTTTTTTTTTTTTCATCTGTGTTAGATCTTCATACAACACTAAAATGTTAAATTATTTATCCACCGCCATGAATCTATAGGCACACAACAATATGTAAAACCTATACTTTGCTTTCATAAAAAAATACAACTTCAATGTGTGAATATTAAAGTTTTGATGTCAGATAAGTAAATACATATGAATCGAATAGTATCCATGTAAATCTTCATTTTTCAAAAAAATAATCACCACAACAACAAGCAAGCTTTTCTATTCTCAATTTGCAACTTTGCACAAAAAATTTAATGAATGTGATAGCCTCTTCAAAATTTACAAGATATGACCCTCAATTTCGAGCCACAAATGAAAAAAAATAAAAAGCAAAATAAGAGGAAAAAAATGCATTTTTAAAAAATATCCTATATTCTATGACTGAAATTAAAAAAATAAAAAAGAGAGATTTAGCACAGCACCAATAAAGTAGCAGCAATATATAAAGGCATGGCCCAACAGTTGAGCAGGAGTCAGCTGCAGTTAAGAACCTACCCATTTAGCCCACCTGAAGAGGCGCCCGACTTTCTCTGGCAATAGATAAGGCTGCATAGATGACGGATCAAAGTCAGATCCTTGTGAAGAAGACCAGATATAGGCCCCTCTTTCCTGCTTGCTTCCAGGTACAGTGTTGTCGAGTATAAATGCCACCAACAGAGCAACCACCATGTTAAGCGATAGGAGAGAATTCAAAGCATAATTGAGCTGCACATACAAACTACACCCTCAAAAAAAATATAAGGAATTGAAGCATTTACCTACATGCCACTCAGTTCAGATGCATTTACATATCTCACATCTAAAATTTATGTTTTATATTTATACCACCCAAACCTTTCGCATCATATCAAAAATATCAATATCTTAACATTTAGAAGGTGAAATACACATTTTCATACATGATTAAGGTGGCATATATGTGAAAAATGAAGTTTAGGAGTAAGATAAGTAAATAATAGGAATTAAACGGTTTACCTGGAAATCTTCCAAAAATAAAAAATTGAGGCATTTACACATATAGATACTACTCAATTCTTATATTTTTACATACTATCTAACACCTAAGCTTTACTTTTAATATTTATACTACCCAAATCATTCGTATCACATCAAAAATATCACTATTTTAACTTTTAAAATGTATAATACACATTTTCATCCATGGTCAAAGCTACATATATGCAAGAAATGAAATTTAGATATTGGAAATATAAATACATAGGAATTAAGTGGTACGTACGTAAATCTTCCTTAAAAAATTTCATGAGAAAAAAATATACAAAAATGTGCTAACGTGTGGTTTCAAGATTTGCAGTGAGATGTTTCGCTGGGCTCAAATTTAAGAAGGGACATTTACCTACATACCACACAATTCTTATGTATTTACATATCTAACACCTAAACATTACTTTTTATATTTATACCACCTAAATCTTTCATACCACCATTTAAACTTCTAAGAAGTGAAATAAACCTTTTATGCATAGGTAAGGTGGTATTTTATGCATAGGTAAGGTGGTATGTATGTAAAAAATGAAGTTTAGGTGTTTGACATGTAAATACATAGGAAATGAGTGGTATGTATGTAAATCTTTCAATTAAGAACTATGGAAAATAACTTGTTAGTGATTTATGCTTGCTAGAACTCACTCCTTTACTGCCGGTATTTATCGGTCCATCGGATGCGGCAGCATATGGTACAAGATAGCTTGGGAGAATGAGGGTAGAACTCGAAGGGTATTGTTGAAAATATGCAGGAATGGATAGAGAGATAAATAATGTAAAGCCAACAATCAGCATGTTTCTTGAGCTTGCAGACTGCGTGTATCGCAGGGTAGATAGGCCGAGCGCGACAATTAAAGCCCAAGTGAAGCACAAGACAGCAGCAGCCAATGCTAGAGGAATTGAAGCGAGTAGAGCGCCCACTTTTCCTGTAAAATTAAAAAATTACAATTACGATTGGATCAATTGTTTTTGAAAAAAAGTAGGATTTTCACACATAACATAAAATTTGTATGTACTTATATATCTATCATCTAAATTTTGATATTTATTTATATAGCATCCTAGCGTCCAAATTATATAAGAACATATTCATACAAAACTGCATTCAACTTTAAATAAGTTAATAATAGTGGTATATTTTATGTGATTTATAATTTAGGATGTAATATTATAAGTAAATATGAAGATTTAGACATGTAAATAATAATTTTGGGTAAGTAGATTACACATGTGATCGGTTTATGCAAATTTGTTCTCTCAATGGAGGAAATCCATGTGGATAGGAGAAGTATGCATTGCATACACCACCCAATTCCTGTGTATTTACATATCAAACACCTAAACTTTATTTTTTACATTTATGCCACAATTATTTCAAAGCGCATAAAAAATATCATTATTTTGATTGTTAAAAAGTGACATACACCTTTTCATGCATAGGAAAGGTGTCATACATGTAAAATTTAAAATTTAGGTGTTAGATATGTAAAGAAAAAAATGTCAAATTTGCGCACAAACTCTTTGCAAGAGGTTATTTCAGAAATAGTTCCCAAATTATTTTAACACCTATTAGAATAGTCTGGGAATAAATTTGACATTTTTATAGATTATGAATAAGCCAAGGGACTATTTTGACACTTCACTCGATATGTAAATACACTGGCATTGAGTGGTATGTACATAAATATTCCCAAAAAAAAATTATGCCCAGTGGAAAATAACTTCATGGGTTTTAAAGTTCATACCGACAAAAGAGAAAAGGACCAAAAAGAGTGCTCCAAATGCCAAGGCCTTTCTGCTCGCCATCTTCGTGGCATCTAGGGTATGAATATTTTCTGTCAGTGTTGTTGAGCCTGTACCAGTCCCCCAAAGTCCAGCCAGAATTCCTGAAAGTCCTTCCAGTCCTATACCTCTGCTAACAACTCCAGGCGTCGGAGGCCTTAAACAAACAAGCAAGGATGTTGCATGATAAGATCCAATCTGCACAAGTTAAGGGTGAAAAAAATATTCTTGAAGCTTCATGAAATCTTTTCTTTAAGAAAATTATCCCTTCTGATAATTGGTCAATATTAGAGCTATGAAACAATGTGCAAGCAGAGTCAAAAGATTCACTAGAAACAATGATAGGAATTGGGAGTAGAGAAAAAAAAACACCCTTTACCATAATAATAATATCATATAGAGTAGAAAATATTTCAGGACAGTCGAACCACTACACGGTTAAAAGAACAGGGCTAGCAAGCCTGGTAAAATTTTAGGTTTGAGTCATCTCAGTCAAGCCACATTTTCAGTCAGGCCACATTTTAAGGGTCTGTTTAGGCCAACTACAATTGTTTGAAAAAAAACAATTGTGAAGTTGCTAAAGATGTTTGTTCAAAAAGTTGCGGTGGCTATTACAAAAATTAAAAAAAATAATAATAAAATCCCTTTGTAAAAAGTCAGACAGCAGTTTTCTATCAGTCACCACAGGTAGCGGGTCGTGGTGGGAAAACGCAATTTTCAGTTGTAGCCTTTTGAAAACGAAGACAAAATGTGGTTTTGTCAAACAGGAAAAACTGCGGTGCGACACTGCACCGCTACCGCACTGCCGCCCCAAACGCATCCTAAAAACACAATAGGACTTAAAGAACATAAAAAACCACAAATAAAATGAAAACACAAAAATAGCAGGTGTGAATGTTGAGGGGAGCAACCGCCCCCTTCATTATTGAAGCCTTACATCAGTTAAATATTAAAGGAAAATGTACATATATAGTGTAGAATTTAGAGGGAAAACTCTCTCAATTTCTTATTAAATACATAACAAATATATGTACAGCTTCGGCTAACCTTCATACAATTGGAGGAAAATTATATCATAATAATAAAAAAAAAGAAACACAACAATGGATAATTAAAGGAGAATAATTTTCCCCTCAAATGTAATAGCGAACCATGGTTTCCTAAATCAGATATGCATATTAGCACTCCCACTCAAAATGGGTTTGTATATATCATACATGCCAAAATTACTATTGAGATATTAAGGTGGTGTCGAGGAGAAGTTTTGGTAAAAATGTCAGTAATCTAACACTAAGTTGGAATATAGCTTAGTTAAACAAACCCTCTATTGACATTCTCAGAGATGAAGAGTTTGTCAATCTCAATAATGGATTTTTTGAAATAATGATGATTGATTAACTATCACTATGTGATGTTCCAAAAGTAATTTTTTTAGCTACATCCCTTCACAAATTCCTAGAGTCGAGCACGATACTCAAATTATGCAATGCTTCTTGCCAACACAGCTTGCTTTTAACTTCTCAAAGTAACAAGGTTACCTCGTACAAATAAACAATAACCCGTGATAGATCTTCTATCAGTCAGTTCTCTCTCCCAACTAAAGCCAGTGTCGATCTCAAAGTCACAGTTCTCAGTCTCCTTGAATAACAATCCACGTCCTGGAGTCATCTTTACTTACCTCAGGATTCGAAGGACCGCTTCTAAATTATCTTCATTTGGATCGTTCACTGCACCCACAGAAAAGGCAATGTCAGGTCTTATAAATGTCAGATCAAATCAATTTCCCAAGTCTTTGATATCATCCTATTTCAATTGGGGTGTTTATCATCTCCTTTTGATGCTTGTTGATTGGGATCCATAGCAGTTGCTATTGGTTTGCATCCCAACATTCATGTCTCCTTTAATAATTCAAGAATATACTTTTCTGGGATATGGCAATGCCTTCTTTTAATCTAGCTACTTTGATTCTCAAGAAGTATCTTAAAGATCCAAGATCTTTGATCTCAAACTCGGAAGTCATTATTCTTTGATTGTTTCAAGTTCCCTTTTATCATTGCTTGTAAGAATACTATCATCTACAAATATAATAACATGGCTATCATACCTTATTAATTTGATCTCACAAAAAAAGTGTGATCAGCCTAACACTGATAGTGATAGTACCCATTAGCAAGAAGAGTCTTTGTAAACCTTTCAAACCATATTCTAGGAGATTTTTTCAACCCATAAAATCATTTCTTTAGTTTTGCACACCAACTGATTACTTGTGTTGTTCTTTAATATTGAGGCATCTCTATATATACTTCATCAAGCTCCCCATTAAAAAATGAATTTTTAATATCTAGCTGATGTAAAGGTCAATCATGGTTGATTGCCAATGACAGTAATACTCTTACTTAATTAAGTTTCGACACTTGTGCAAATGTCTCCTGGCAGTCATCCATTAAGACTAGTGAACCTTTTTGCTAGCTTAACCTCGAACCTTTCTATGCTCCCATCTGCTTTGTATTTAACAGTGAATATATGTTTGCACCTTACAATTCTTTTCCCGGACGGCAGAGTTATTATGATCCAGGTACCATTTTTTTCAAGGGCAAGAATCTCTTCTTCCATAACTTTTTTTTCCAAGAAGGAATAGATAAGGCCTCTTGGATTGAATTTAGAACAAGCAAGTTATCCAAGTTTTGAACAAAAGATTTGTAAGAGAATGATAATCTTTTATTAGAATATTAATATGCAGATTTATGTATTAATTGCATTGATTTGCTTTTATTTACTATCATTTTTCCCTTTATTCTGTTTTTATTTATTTCCTTACTAGTAGATCTTGTAATTTGTAATTGGTATTTATACCCCTCTGCATCAATAAGAATTATCTTGGGTTCTATTCTAACATTATATCAAAGCCATGGCCCTAACCTAGCTGTCGAGCTCTCCTTGTAGTCGGCTAGGTCTGATTACAACATTGGAACTTCTGCTTCCCTTTTTAGGTTCCCGCATTGTTTCAGGTTTCTTGCACTACCTCAGGTTATTGCAGATTCTCACACTACTTCAGCAGGATGTCACAGGTTCCCACACTGCTTCAGATTTGTCATACGTTCCCAACACTGAGGATCTGGCAGACCCATCAGTTGGAATTCCCACACTGTTTTAGGTTTCTCTTTTCTCTGTTCAGGATCTACCATCTAGAACCTTTGTTCTGGCCACCTAGGGCACCTTCCAGCCTACCAGATCCAACTAAAACCCTTCCAGAGGCAATATTCTTACAAGCAACCAAAACTTTACGATGTCCCGACAACCTAAAATCTCATTTAGATTAATCAGAGTCACGGCGGACTACTCCAGCACTAAGTCGTCATTAGAAGATGTTTTTGATTCCACCGAAGAATCAACTCCAACCTTCGTTTTTCTAGTGATCAGAGGACAAGAAAAAGAACATAAACTTCTTGATTACAACCCATAAACTAGAGGGTGTGAAAATTTTGATCATCTCACTAGTGTGATTCGTGAACCTCCAAAGACTGACTCCGCATATGGAGCTTAGGAATTGGAGAATTCCATGGTCATGTCCTGGCTGATTAATTTCATGGAGACTTCTATTAGTCAATCATATATGTTCTTTCCTTCTGGTAGTGCCCTCTGGACGGCAATCCGTGACATAAGACCTGATGTAGGGAATTTCAGTCAACTCTATGAGATCTTTAAAAAAAGCAGTGAGGAAAAATAAGAATCGAGGATCGTGACCCAGTATTACAATGATCTAGTTGCATGATGGATAAAATGCGACATGTATTATGATTACACTAGGGAATCTCCAACCGACCTATCTCACTTCCATAAAGCCCTGTATGTTTCAATTTTTGATAGGCCTCTAACAATATCTTGATGAAGTCCACGGTTGCATCCTTGGACAATATCCTCCTCATTCTACTCGAGTTGCTTTCACTGAGATTCGTAGTAAAGAGAGCAAGAGACTTGTCATGCATGGTGTGTCCACTCTATCTGTCGAAGTATTCAGCTTAGTCTTTAATAGTGCTAAACCCCAAGCTGGTCACCCCACTAGTGATTATTATCAAAAGCCCAACCACACTCGTGATAAATGTTGGAAGCTCCATGGAAAACTTGCATCCAAACCTTTGGCCAAATCTTTCGCTGCTAAGGGTCTCGCTACAACTTCTAAATCTAATACAGTACAGTCGTCCTCTACCCAGAACAATCTGGAATACTCCAATTCTCTTAAAAGTTGAATGGAACACTTAATCAAGCTGCTTGGATCCAGTCTACTCTCTTTCAGCCAGTCAACCTCCCACGTTCGTCAAGGTACCAATCTTATGGCACTCGCTAATTTTGCCCCTTCTACTCCATGGATTGATTCAGGTGTCACGGACCAAATGACTGGAAGCTCTCAAGCCTTCTTGACATACTATCTTTGCTCAGGGAAAGATAATGCTAAAATTATTGATGGGTTCCAAAGTTCCAGTGTTGGTAAAGCGTTTGTCGTTTTAACAAAAGGTCTAACTCTAGAATCTATATTATATGTACCTCTGTTGAAGTGCGACATTTTACCTGTCAGTAAGTAGGCATATGACATTAACTGCATTGCTCATTTTTCTCTGATGTCTGTCTTTTAGGATCGTCATTCGGGGATTATAATTGGAACTGCTAAGCGAGTAGATGGGCTCTATGTCTTTCAAGAGAAAAGCACGGAGAAAGGTGACACTCTACCCAGTAGCTGCAGTTTATCTCAGTTCACTGAATACCCTATTATGTTGTTAAACTGTCGTTTGGATCATCATAGTTTCCAGTACCTAAAATAATTGTATTCGTTGATGTTTAGTAATAAAAATCATTTTAATTTCAAATGTGAAACCTGACAGTTAACATCATTGTGTTTCTTATCCAACACACAATTACACACCCGCTCATTTCTTTTTTATTCAGATTGACTTAAGTGGACCCACTTACACTCCTAGCTACACAAATAAACGGTGGTTCCTTACTTTGATCGATGACTACACTTAGATAATGTAGGTCTATATTTTAAATGATAAATATGAAACTGCTATGACTTTCAAAATTTTCCACATTTTTATTTTGACCCAATTCAAAATTTTTATTCAAGTTCTTTGGACCGACAATGATCATGAATTTTTAACTCTATATAGAAAAATTCTTAATAAGAGCATCCTCAATCATAGCACATACATCGACACTCCTCAACAAAATGGAATAGGCGAGAGGAAAAATTGACATCTCTTCGATGTTACTTGTTTTATTATGTTTCACTCTAATAACCCAAAACGTTTCTAAAATGATGTCATTCTTACCAATACTTATCTCATTAACAGAGTTCCCTATAAAATTTACAAATTTCGCGCCTCAATAGTGGTCTTGAGATCGTGCTTTCCTAACAATCGAGTCTTCTCCATTTCGATCCCAAAATTTTTGGATGCACAATCATGTTCGGAACACGGCCCCAACTCAAAGTAAACTTGATCTCAGATCCATAAAATGTGTTTTATTCAAATACTCTGCCATTCAATTAAGGTATCAGTGTCTTGATCCTGCCACAAAGAAGGTCTAAGCGAGTATTGATGCCCCCTTTTTTGAAAGTGTTACTTTCCTAACTCAGCCTCCAGTGAAAAGGAGCTAGAGTTCTTGGACACTGTTCCTCACCCTACCCCTGTGGATGTTCACCCCACATCACCTACCATCGAGGAACCCTTTGTTCCTATGGTTCCACCCACCTTTCCTACCACCAAGGAGCCCTCTATTCCTTTTATCCCACCATCACATCCTCCCACTCTCCATATCTACACTGAACGCACTCATTTGGATGCGCCTACTTGCTAACCCCTTACTAAACCCTTAATCCCCTCCGAACGACATCCCCAACATTGCTCCAACTACAAAAGAGGAAGTTAGTTCCTCTAGTAAGGCACGCAATCAAATAGACTCTCTCTATCCATTGGCAACCTATGTCACTCTTTGGAGATTATCGCCAACCTACAGAGCATTTGCTACCGCCCTAACCAATCATCAGCTTCCATCTGCTATTGAGGCGTTGTCTTAGCAAACGCAGCCTGAAAAACTGTCATCATAGAGGAGATGAATGTGCTTCAATGAAACCATACTTAGGACATTGTTGATCTTCCTCGGGGCAAGAAAGCAATGTGATACCGATGGATTTTAGCATCAAGTTTAAATCTGATGGATCATTTGAACACAACAAGACATGGTTGGTCACCAAAGGGTACTCACGGACCTACGGAGTTGACTATGAAAAAATGTTTGCTTCATTTGCTAAGTTAAACATCATTCGGGTCTTTTTATCATTTGTAGTGAATCTGTATTGGTCATTATTCCAGCTTGATGTCAAGAATGTGTTCTTGAATGACGATCTTACAGAGGAGGCATACATGACACTTCCTCATGCTTTGACTCCACTGCCTCCCATGGACAAGTATGTAGATTGTGAAAATCCCTTTATGGATTGAAGCAATCACCACATTCATGGTTCAGAAAATTCAGAAAGGTGGAGGTTGGTCATGGATTCACTCAGGCTCAATCGAATCATACTCTTCTTCTTGCATTTCTCCAGCGGCCAGGTATTTATCATTTTTGTCTATGTTGACAATATTGTTCTCATAGACAATGATCTATCAACATTAGAGTCTCTGAATGACACTCTTGTTGCTTCCTTTGAAATGAAAGCCTTGGGATCTCTCTGGTACTTCTTAGGCATGGAAGTTGCTCGGTCATCTTAGGACATTTGTCTGTCTCAGGGAAAATATGTGATTGGTATTTTGACAGAGAACAATCTTTCATGTGCAAAGTAGTGACTGCCCAAATGGATCCCAATTAAAAACTACATGTTCTCAATGAAGTTCCTGTAAAAAAGACTCACTACCAGTGTCTGCTAAGAAACTCATCTACCTTGTCAATACATATCCCGACATATGTCACACAGATGAGATAGTCAGTCAATTCATGCATGATCCCTATGAGCACCACATACAAGCAGTCTACCATATTCTCCACTATTTAAAAGACACACAGTGCTCAAGTTTGTTTTTTTTTTTACGCACTTCTTGTTCCATGGATGTTTACACGGGTGTTGATTGGGTCGGATCAGTCCATGATCGGCGACTACCGTGGGGTACTGCTCATTTGTGTGGACAAACTTGGTCACGCGGAAAAGCAAAAAACTGTCTGTGGTTGTTTAGTGCAATGTAGAAGTTGAATTTCGGTCCAAGTCCCTGTGAATTTGTAAAGCTCTCTCGTTGCGCATCATGCTCCACAAACTACGTATGAAAGTCTCTACTCCACTATAGTTGCTTTGTAATAACAAGGCTGTCATTAGCATTGTTCACAACTCGGCCCCACATTGCACCAAGTATGTTGAGATTGACCGTCACTTCATTAAGGAAGAACTCCAATCCGGGGAAATTTGGGTTCCGTTTGTGTCATCTAGTGGTGAGCTGACAGATATTCTCATAAAGAACCTTCCTCGGCAAGTTGAACATGACTAACATTTATGCTTCAACTTAAAGTGAAGTATTATAATATTAGAATATTAATATGCCAATTTTTGTATTAATTGCTTTAATTTGCTTTTATTTACTTTTCTTTTTCTCTTTATTTTGTTTTTATTTGTTTCCTTACTAGTAGATCCTATAATGGGTATTTATACCCCTCTTTGCATCAATAAGAATTATCTTGGGTTCTATTCAAAAAAATTTCATGTCACAAATTCTTCTATTGGTTATGTTATGTCGGTTATTTTGTGTATTCTTGTGCTCCTTCTCCCTCTTGGTATTCATGATGTTTTGATCCAACATCTGTCTGAATTTTTGGGATGTGTGAAAGTCGATTTTGGTGATTTGTATTCCTGATTTTATAGTGTTCCTTACATGCTCCCTGGCTTTTTTTCTTAATGGTGTAACACTCTGAGTTCTTTATTCTTGGTGAGAGCTATGAGATGATTTAGTGTAGTAATAGATTTCTTTTTAGGTAGATTTGTGATAGTGGACAAGAGTGACTTCATCAAGGATAAGAGATGTAAGTTTGAGATTCATGGTTGGATTTTAAAGGAGGTGGCATCCGTACAATTGTAAAATTTGTGTTTCTGTAGAGTAGTATTTAAATCCTTTTTATTTGAAAAGTAGCCCACAAAGATGTATTTAATTGACTTGGGATCATGTTTGGTCATAATAAGTTGATGTAGATGAACAAAAGAGATTCAAACAAAAAAAATTTTGCAGTAGGTTAGAAGTGAATGATTGATTATGTGGATAGGATTTTATGAGTGTTGAGAGGTTTATTAAAGTATAACACTCTATCAGGCATCCTATCTGATTATGTGGATAAGATTTTCGTGTTGAGAGGTTTATTAAAGTATAACACTATGTCAGACGTCCTATTTAGGAGATAGGTGGATGTGAGAACTGCATCACCCTAGAAATGTTTGGGTACATTGTTAGTGAATAAAATTGATCAAGGCACTTCGAGGAGATGTCTGTTATTTCTCTCAGTCACACCATTTTCTTGGAGTCTGTAAAAATAAGAACTTATATGAATGATGTCATTTTTGGATAGATAAGGTCCAGAAGTGCTATTGCAGTAGTTTTTTAAATTATTAATTTTTAAAATTTGAATTTTGTTATGAAATTGAGTGAAGATCATATTGTGAAATGTTGCAAATATACTAGCAGATTCAATTTTTTCCTTCCTGAGAAAGGTCCAAATGATTCTAGTGTGGTCATCAATGAAAATGGCAAACCACCTAGTCTCATTTATATTATTTTATTTTTTGAGAGTCCCCAGATATCACTGTGAACCATGGAGAAGATATGTGTTGATTTGCATTTTAGGTCTGAGTACACTTGTCATGTTTAACAATTTATTAAGTTTCACATTAATCAGAACTAAGCTTTTTATTAATAAATAAATGTAGATATAACTTTTCAATATAATAAAGGTTAGGATACCCAAGACAAAAATGTCATAACATAACTTGACTCTCATTGCGAAACAGACTTAGATATAAGAATTGACTAAAAGAATTTTGAATGATATGAAGGTCCTTTTGAAGTGGAAGACATAGTGAACAGATAAAGTCCACGATAAATATTAGCACCGTAAATCACCTTCTTTGAGTCCATCGCCTGAAATTCACACAGATTATGGTAGAATTTAGTAACACAATTCATATCACGAATGAGTTTACTGATAGACGGTAAATTGTAGTGAAGTTTAAGAACATAAAGCACAGATTGAAAAATAAGATAATTTGTGAGTTTCACACTTCATTTCTTTCCATAGATGAAAAGGAGCCGTCTGCAGTCTAATTATAGTATGGTGTTCGCAGGAATGAAATGATTGGAAAGCAGTGATATCACATGGCATATGATCGGATGCACCATAGTCCACTATCCAAAAGCTTGTTCATCTTATTGATAGCAACAAGTGAAGATAGAAGATTATCTTGATGTGCTAGAATGCTAGTAGAAAATTTGGTCTATCGTCCCTTTGGAGAGCTTCAAGTTATTCACTCTTGAATGGACTATATTCCCGAGGCTTATTTTCCTTGATGTTGTGTTTGCTTGATTTCCCCCATCACCTTTGACTTTATTGGGCTTTCAATCTGTAGATTTTTCATAAATTTTCCAACATTTCTTCAAATGAATAAGTTTTTTGCAATATTCACACCTCGATCTATTCCAGTTTGATTTGTTGTTTTGTGCTGATTTATGAGTGTATAAAGTTGAGTTGTCAACATTTTATGTAGTGCGATTACCTAACATCATGAGTTTCTTCCTACTCTCTTCCCTTCATAATTCAGAAAAGCCTTCAAAAAGTGAGGGAAAAGATTTGGTTCCCATGATTCTTCCTCTCACTTCATCTAAGTCCTTATTGAGTCCTCAAAAGAAATTGATAGCTCTCTTCTGTTCAACAATGATTTTGTAAAGGGCAGAGTCTTATGGCCATCTCCATGTGTACGTTTCATACATATCTAATTGGAGTCAATATTTGGAGAGAATATTGAAATATTGAGTAACATTCGACTAAATCTTTCTCAGTTCATGTCATCTAGTTTTAAAATCAAGCAATTCAGAGGTTTTTTCAATACTTGAATAAGTTTCCTTTACGACATCCCAGATTTTCTTGTCGTTTTGTCCAGGAGGACTTTTTCTCCAATCTTTGTATTCATGGAGTTGATAAATCATGACATGACTATGTGATCTTCAATCTTTAATGTCTGGTGTCTAGATTTAAAGACTTAAGGTGCAGAAATTTCTTTAGTGAAATGATCATTTTTTCTTTATCAAAGATGTACATGAACACAGATTGAGACTATTGGAGGAAATTTTTGTCAAATAGTTTGTGATTGGTAACGCAAGAATAGACTCCACATGCTACAAAACCAAACATCAAAGATTCAGGTTCAAACATAACTTCTAGAGAGGAAGTAGTTCTCATATTGTATTTAGTCATCATATGGATTTCCACTGAAGAGAGAAACTGACTCTCATCAACAAAGAATTTCCACCAGAAAAAGAAACTGTATGTTGCTGACACAAATTTTCTACTGAAGAGAAATTGTCTTGTCGTCGACACAAGATTTCCACTAGAAACTGTCTATCACCAACACACTATTCCGCTACAAACATGGGCCAGACATGGTTGTAATGCGCACAAGTCTTGGATTTCCCCCAAAGAGGAAATTCAAGTGGTAAGGAGCATATGATTTCCACTCCAGAGAGAGAGAGAGATTGGCCTAGCTGGGTGGAATTGATTTCCACTAGAAAAAGTCTCGTATCCCAAAACTGAAATCTCTGCTGTTAAAAACTAGAGATCAGACGAACCCGCTTTGTGATTTCCACCCGAGAAAAACGTCTGTTTTTACAGACTTCTCTGTACGAAAACAGCACGAGGTGTGAGCACTTGCGGGGAACAAGAAAGCAGCGGAGGACTACTCTGCATAAGACAGCACAAGTCACGAGCAAAAGTCAAGAGAGTCGCAAGGGTATACTGGAAACAAAAGGACCAAAGCTTGTTGGAGGCAATGCAAGTCTACGAAAGTATGGTTGGCGATTGCGATCTGGCAGAGAGAGGGAGCAGGTAGCAAGGAGTCGAGGCGGCCCTATAGGCTACATGGAGGATTTTGGTGGCTGAAGGAAGATGTAGGGTTCTTCCCTTGCTTTGATACCATGTAGAATTTAGAGGAAAAACTCTCTCACTTTTTCATTAAACAAATAACAAATATATATACATCTTAGATTAATAACCCTCATACAAGTGGAGGGAAATTCAAATCATCATAATAAAATAAATAAATAAAAACACAATAATGGATAATTTATGGAGAATAATTTCTCCCCCTTAAATGTAATAGCTAACCCACGATTTCCTAAACCGAATATGCATATCAACACATACCACTTAATTCCTATGTATTTACATATCTAACATCTATACTTAAATTTTTATATATACACCATCTTATCTATACATGAAAAAGTGTATTTCACTTTTTAAAAGCTAAAATAGTGGTTTTCTTGATATGATATAAAAGCTATGAGTGGTATAAATGTAAAACGTAAAATTTAGATGTTAGATATGAAAATACATATAATAGCATGGTATGTATGTAAATATCCTAAATGTAATTGCCACCATTAAAATGAAAAATATATAAACTACTAAACACCCCAGATAAAAAGAGTAAAGGTACTTGTTTCTAGATGTCACTCACTGAATCAACAGATGCAACTATTGATACAATTGACATAATCATGGATGTCCTGAAGCTGAACGTAGGCGCCCCCCATTGGAATGGATAAGGAATCCTAACCCAAGCAGCTGTTTCCCATGCAACAGAAACATCGGTGCGGCAACGTTTCATGGTAAGTGCATGTTTTCTGCAAGTATCTGACAAGATATTTGACGTGGGTATATTTGAGTTGCAGTTTTTATAGTTATAAGCTCCACCAGCCGTCAGAAAGAATGCATAAGCCCAGACAATGGCGACACAAATGGGAACCTGCTAGTAAATCACACAAAAAAGTGAAAAAAAAAACAAACCAAAACAAAATTACATTTTCAGTCATAGTAAAATTATTAACACCAATCCATTTCTAAACAGGAAGTGCATGATTCATAACTTTCAGATTCCCAGAGGAAATAAAAAGGGGGCATTCACATACATAGCACACAATTGTAATAGATTTACATATCTCACACCTAAACTTTCTTATTCATACACAGCACTCAAATCTTTAATATCACATCAAACATATCACTATTACCACTTTCCAAAAGTGAAATAGGTTAAAAGCCTCAAAGGGCAATGTATGTAAATATGAAAGTTTAGGTGTGAGATATGTGAATACATAAGAATTTTTTGCTACATATGTATATTT
>NEWO01000364.1:49050-71225 GCA_003013225.1 Phalaenopsis aphrodite | reverse complement strand
CCTTACAGGCTCCTTGCCAATGGTTTGCACTCTATTAAAATTCTTCGTCCACTATAGATTTAACTTCAGCAAGGTAGACCTATCACTTCTCATCTCTCATTAGTAACTTCAGCAAGGTAGACCTATCACTTCTCATCTCTCATTAGTACAACACTAATATCTTTACGCCCATATATTTAGATGACATTCTCATAATTGATGATAATTCAAAATTATATTGGTTCACATTACAAAGTTAAGCTCTAGATTTCACATGAAGGATTTAGGAAAAGTATACTGCTTCTGGGCATTGAAATTACTCATGGTACAGACCATATTTTTCTTAGTTAACAACATTATCTACTCCAACTCCTATAAACTACTGAAATGACTAGATGCAAACCAATCACTCCTCCCCTACCTTCCAAGAAGCAATCACACTCTACCCTTGAGAGCCCATTTGCTAACCCAATAGCAAATCATAAGTTTATTGCAATATCTTACGATCAACACACCGGATATCTCATTTGTTGTAAACCAGCTTTGCCAAGATATGCTGCACAATGACTGTAAATATACAAGTGGTTTTAGCTCATTTTTGGGCAACACAACTATTGCATGGAATGCCCAGAAAGAGCATGCTGATGTCCGACCCTCTACAAAAGCTGAATGTTATGCACTGGTTATTGCTCCTTATTATATCTTATGACTATGTTGTGTTCTCATAGAATTTAGAATTGCTCTCCCTCGATCAACTCCCTTATAATACGATAATAATTTAGCTAAGGCACTCGCCTACAACTCAGTTTTTCATGCTCGCAAAACATATCGAGATCGACTATCATTTTATTCGGGATCAAATTATGTCCAAACAGTTCCAAGTTCACTATATTAACATTCAACAATAGACAAGTGACATCTTCACAAAAGCACTATTCAAATTGCAATTTAAGCTGCTTTGCTCCAAGTTGATTGTTCTTGTCAGATCCATCAACTCTGCAGGGGTTAATAACACCTAAATACAACACAACACTTCTACCAATACAGTGGCTTCATATTTGCTTAGCACATCGCACCGACTATTTATAACAACCACAACATCTAGGCCGTTAGTAGATAATTGAATTGATTTTGCCCCTAGAACCTTCCACAATCATTATACTATATATTCTATTGTCCACTATATATGTCAAGAAAAATGTAATGACACAGATGTTCTATATTTTCTGCATATTTCTATGGCATATCATCCTCTCTCACATATTTTAGAGTTTATAATTTTGTTTTTCTTTACTTTTATTAATTTCTATATTTTTGTTTATTTTGTATTTTCTTAATTTTGTTCTTTCCTTTCCTTTCTATAATGGCAAACTAAAAAGAAAAATCTAAGAGTGGGGAAAAGGCAATGTAAGAAAATCACGGTCAAACTGTCCTTTTTTTCTTTTTTAGCACATTATTCTCTTAAGAAAAAGATAAAGAATGGTGAACTTTTTGGCTTAACTATATTATACTACATCTTCTCATTTCTCTCGAAATTTGTTTTGTACCCCAACCCTTTTGCGTTAACCATCACCCATCACCACCATGTCACCCTTATTTTATACAACCCCCCCCCCCCCAAAACAAATTTTTAATTATGGAACTGTAACAAACCAATCCTACCATACCCTTTGGTTCTTACATTATAGCCACAAACAATTTTTTATTGTTATGAGAAGAAGTTAAGAGAATCCATGGCATAATTAAAACATGTAATTTTTTTTACTGAATCATAGAAGATTTTAAAAAGTTGTTGTTTTGGGCCATTCGTAGGTTATACCATAGCTTTTGGTTCTTACATTGTAGCCACATGCAATTTCTTTTTGTCCTGAAAAAATGAAATTTTGAGAAGTTAAGAGAATCTATGGTTTAATGAAAACATGTAATTCTTTTACTGAATCTTAGAAGATTTTAAAAAAATTATTGTTTTGGGCCATTCATAGGCTGTAACATAGCTATTGGTTCTTACATTGTAGCCACATACAATTTTTTTATTGTTATGAGAAAATGAAATTTTGAGAAGTAAAGAGAATACATGGCATAGTTAAAACATGTAATTTTTTTACTAAATCTTAGAAGAATTTAAGAAAATTATTGTCTTGGGCCGTTGGTAGGCTGTACATAGAACCCCTAGGCCATATAAAAAATTGTTGAATTTTGAATATTAAAGTAACATTTTATTTTTCCTTAATCCATTTATGCTGTCATTAGATGTGTATTCTTCAAGCCCTTCGCAAATCTAGATAACTGCTTCTAAGGTACGTCACCATATATTAGCATAAGGCTTAAATCATCATCTTTTGTGATTTTTATGTTTGCTCTTACTATCAATTTGTTTAGTGGTTGGCGTACACGCATGATTGAAATGTTGAAGGGTGATGTAAGTCACATTCTTCTTCCTAGCGTGAATCTTAGTGCTGAAATTTTATAATTACTCAATATTTTTTCTATGAAATTTGATATTATTGTAAACATTAAATTATTGTTTGAAATAAAAGAAGCATGATTGTTATTTTTTCAATAAAGATGACTAATTTTTACTAAAAACAATATTTGATAACCCACCAATTACAATTTTTTACATGTTTTCATTGTGTATCTCAATATAAGTTGCATAAAAAAACCTTAAGACTCTAAATCTTCTTACACCAAATTAGTATCAAAACCTATGACAAAAAGATTTCAATAAAAAAATTAGTAAAAGATGTAACTTAAATAAAATCGAATAATTCGTGATTCTAAATGAGCACAACATTATTATCATGGATTTTTTAAATTATGTTCATATATTCAATGAAAGTCATAAAATTAAGAAATTTTGAGATTCAACTGATAATGCTTTATCTTAAATTCTAAATTATAAAATTATTTACAATATTATTATTATTTATAAATTAATTTGAATACATAGGATGCTCTAGGGACGGTTAATTTGTTTGTCTTCTTATGTTACTAAATATTATAGACTTTTGAACATTGACATTTTTTTCCGTTAATTTCATTTTTTACCATAAATGAGTTGTTTCAAATGCGAAAAGGAACTAAACAATGCTTAATTCCCAATATTCTAATATCATTATATTAATTTAAAATTTTCAATTATAAGTATGTTACTATTATAGTTCAATATCTAAATTTAAATTTAGAATATTAATAGCAAACCACACTTAGGATCTATTTAGGGCAGCTGTTGATTATTTATAATTTGCTCATAAGCAGATTGTTCTGATAATCTGATAATCTGCATATTATCAGAATAATCTAGCTTATTGGTTGTGGCAGTTTATTCAGAATAGCTTATTGCTAGTACAGAAGCATATAGTACAGAAACATATAATCATCACAGATCAATTACAAAAGATGATATACAGCTCTCACTCTCGTGAGTTCCAGAAGAAATAAAAAAAGGATAAATACAAGTACAACTACAATGAAAAATATTAAAATATTTAATTTCAAACACTGGCTACGTTTGTCCTCAGTTGCACTATCAACCTGGAAAAACATCGGATTTTCATCACTGCTGACAGTCCCACCAAAAGAAACTGCAACGAGCTGAAATACCATTGGCACAACCGTAGAACTGCCTCCCAAAGTTATGAGACTGATGCGACGTAAGCAACGAAACCGGTAGTCCACAATAACACAAAATAACTCTTTCTGTAACTAATATCCTAGAAGTCATGTTTGTATAACTGTGAAAAAAAAACCCAAAAAAAAACGAAAGTCGAAACTTATCCCAAAAAAAAATACACATAAAATTGATCTACATATGTACGTATGAAAGAAATACTTGCTGGATTAGCTGTCATAAATAGCATCTGCTATAGACTCCCTTAGAGCGGTCATCTCAGCCACACCCTCCGCGTCATGAACTTCAAATTCATTAAAGTCAATCTCATCCTCAGGAACTGAAGGCCCGATCATAATTTCTACTACTTCTTCATAGACATTCAACTCATCGTTATCAGCATACTAAAGTCTGTATTTGAATGTGAAGGGTGTCGTCAGATGAAGTTATGAAGTGTCATTGTTGTAACCACAATATGCATCTGCTTCTGAACTGGATATGACGGCATATCACGTAAGATGACACATTTCTTCTTTCAAACATCAAACGTTCTTTCAATTACTCCATGTAAAGAGGAGTAACGTTTGTTAAACATTTCTTTCCTACCACAAATAGTGACATTGCTCGCTCAAAATCAGAAATATGATACCTAGTGTTTGGATATGGCATTAGATAGCCCTCCTGCATAGTGCATCCAACATCAACCAAATAGTATTTTCCTGTTATGGAAGATATTGTTATTTGCAACAAATCTCTATAACTTGAAATTTTATAAATCAAAACATACTTAATGGCAGATGAGGAAAACGCTGCAATCTATTCCTTGTAGCATATGAAAAAATTCGACTATTATGTACACTCCCTTCCCAGCCCGCCATAACATATGTGAAACACATGTTGAAGTCACATACTGTCATGACATTTTGAGTAGTTGAACCACTTCGACCAATGTAAGTCACTTGTCCTGGTTAGGTATTCGGGCATCAACGTGAGTACCGTCAATTGTACTTATGCAGTTCTGTTTTACAAGATTAGAAAATATTTATCTTTTGATATGAACGTAAATAAAATAAAAGTTACCTTGAAGGCATGTAACGGGGATCGGATGTGATTTCTCTTGGAGTATTAGCAAACGATGGATCCTCTGGCCTAATGATTTTAGCGACTAAGCTAACAAGTGTTTGTATGTCTTTGGAGAAATAACCGCTAATTGTCTCCGATGAATGCTGAAATCTCTCCAAAGCACCCCTAATTGATTCATTCTGTGACAGAATATATAGAGTTATAGCTAATACCTCTCTTCTCGTCGTTCTCGAAGACCCTTGTAGTCCATGATTCAGGGATAGCTCATGCAGGAGATCCATAAATATCAGTATAGTCATTTGAAATATGTTACTGAACTTAATTGGATGTCCAGAAAGCATCTCACCAACCCATTTATCCCCAACGAAGCTGGAGGTCATTCGGGGCATACGAACATTGCTTGATCGGTAATACTCCAACAATAATATGGCAATAATTGCAGCCCATGTCATTCTCTTACGACGTTCATGTTGTGGATTCATCATAAAGGAGGAAATATCTCGGTTGGTTCATCAATTATTAATCTATAGAATAAAACAATATGAAAACGCAGAAAGTTAGAATTAAAAAAATGTAGAGCTCTACTAATATGCATTCACAATAACACGTAAATATTCAACTAAAAAAAACACAACTCCAAATAACAGTTGAGTACATAACTTCGAAGAGTACAAAATACATTTGTTAAAAAGGTCTAAAAACTCAATTATCCACAATAACACATAAATATTCGACTCGCAACTCTGTATTTATCGCCATAAATATGTGCTTACGTGTTAGATCCTCAAGTTTCTTCATACATATTGCATGAAAGCGCTTATCAGCAACTACTTCAGGGATGGTAAACAAAGTTCGGAGACATTCCAAGATAGTGATGTCAGGAAGTTGAGCAGGCGGTGGAGCTCCAAAAACATCTATGAGTCTGTCAAATGAAGTTTTCACAAAATTGTCATTTTCTTTCTTTCTTCTTCCTAGCCTGGGCCTCTTCATCTGTGAGCTTGATTCCCCCATCTCCCTCTGGTTAACAATGTGTATTTCTTCTTCAACTGTCGCCGGCTCTGGAGGAAAATCATCGGGTATTCCTACAAACCCTGTCTCAATTGGGCTGAATGCATGTTTTCCTGTTGTCACAACCCCCTTGAACATTATGTCAAGTTTATCTTCAAGATCCGGCTCAATTTCACTCTGTTTGTATTTTTTCGTTGTTGGCATTGTCTATAACATTACAATGAAGAGGGGTGGTTTAAGGGGATAATTGTTTAAAATGAAAATATTTGTAATTAACAAAAAAATAATGACAATTTTAACTCTAATTTTTTGGCCCACCGTTCATCTGAAGCATCAATTGTCTGTTTGATTGGATCCCAGCCCAACCCCGTGAATCCACGTTTCAGCTCCTTCCAAATTTTTCACTCCTTCAATTGATCTCATTTATTTTTAAATTTCAGTCTGACATAATCTCTTCCAGTCAGTTCTTTAAACCTTTTAGTTATATTATGTCAACCTTCATTGTTAAAATAGGTGGTTGGTCTATTCCCAATCTCAATCTCGGTGATGTAGAGGTTACAGAAAATATTTGTTACTTCATTATCTCGCATCGTTGAGGGACCACCTTCATTTGTCTTAGACATTGTGGAACTATATGAAGAATTACATATTGTATAAAAAAATTCATTTTGTAACTAAACATGCATAAGAAAATTATCCAAATGCACCAACAAGAGATGAAAGACATGGACATCTTAAAAAAAGAAACCTACATCCACAAAATGAGCATGCATCCACAACAGATCCAACTGAAGTTACAGGAAATTCTCCAAATGAACAAACAATAATGTTGAAATTTGCTCATAAAAGAAAAATAAAAAATAATAACACAAAGGAATTATGTGGTTCGGTTAAAGAACTACATCCACAGTAAGGCATCGAACAAGTTTTATTATGTAATTGTGTAAGGTTACATAGCTATGTTTCTCAATGGAGAACACTACAACTAAAGTACAATAGACATCTTTCATATACATAGCTATGATTCTCAATACACATCTTATATTTGATACAAATGGTGTGACAATAAAGCAAAACACATCATATTTGATATAAACCTTCTCTTATATGTCGTGGAACTCAATTCCACCAGCAGCAACTGCCAAAATAGCTCTAAAACATAAGCAATGTATCTCCTTCTCTAAAATATTAGCAAATGTCAAAATAGCTTTAAATATATGAACCTTCTCATATAATAACTGAATCTCTAAAGAACAATACAACTCATAGCTATAAAAATAAGCATAGTATCTCCTCTCTACCCTCGGCATCAAAGGAAGCCCCTACACTCCATCAACACAGAAATGAAAATGATAAAATTCATTGCTAAGGAGTGGAATGTATGTAAATGCATTGCATATAAATTTCTCATTATACAACTGAGCAACATTCAAACAAATGCCCCATGATATATCATCTAACTAAAGAGTAGAATGTATGTAAATGCATTGCAAATAAATTCCACAATGAATTCATCATTTTCTGCTAACAGTGATCAGTATTTGCATTGCAAATTGAAGTTTCAGGTATCGTTTCTTCTCTGCAGATAGGAAGAATTCAAAATTTTCCATTTTTTGCAATCCGAAATAGACCATAAGCATTTGAAATATTAGAGTGGAACACATGAATAGGAAGAAGCAATTTTAAATGACCCCCTAACGCATTGAAGCACATTCCAACATTTCGAACCACCTGAGTTCCCACATTTCAAACCAAAGTTTTAACACAGGAACAGAAAGAACAATATAACAGGTGCAATGGAACACAGATCCAATGCATTCAAGGGATTTGCTCATCTGTCATTCTTTTGATTTTACCAGAAAAAAGAAATCGCAGAAAACCCTCAAGAAAACCCTTAGATCCAATGCGTTCAATGCATTCCCAAATAATCCAGCAAAGGCATTCTCAAGAAAACTAAATCTTGCGACAATCGAATAGAGCCACATAAAACCAACCAGAGAAGATCGAGTCATAAAATCAACCAGAAAGCATAGCGACACATAGATCTCGCCAGAGGAACGATCAAGAATCGATGTTTACGAAGGAGAAGATCGGGGAAGGAGAGAGCGAGGGAGAGGGCGAGGGAGATCTCGCAGGGGCAAGGGAGGAATTCAAGCCCTAAACACCCGTCGCAATTGCCGAACACAAGAGGACCCCCGCGTGTGATCCGTAGAAGAAAATATATTAAGTGATTTTCGTCGTTTTAGTAACGCAGGGTCGAACATCCTAACCAAACGGGCCTTAGTGGGATAAAGGCTTGTTGTTATTGTTATTGTTGTTGTTGTTATTGATGTTGTTATTGTTCTATCTCATATAAATAGAATATTTTTTATGCAATCAAATCCCTTGCTTCCAAAATGTTTTTCTATGTTGAATTAATTTAATCAAAGTCAATTAAGTTGAATTGTTCTATCTCCTCTACATTCTTGACAGTCCATCTTCGTGTCAATATAGTCTTTCAGTGGCATGTTTCGGTCCTCTTCCCCATTTCTTAGAAAAAGTAAGCTAACGGCTCAGGTACAAGATACTATCATTACGGTCTAGACAATTAGACATCCCAGCCGTAATTGCAACCACTCAATTGCAAGAGCGGTGCACTACCAATTGAGCTATATTCGAGTGAAGCATGCATGAAAGAGTTAGAATCGTCTTCTATTATTTTCCATGGTGGAAATAGGTCATCCTGAATTTGAACCAGAGACCCCGTGAAGTAAATCATCATACTTAAAATCCAACCAATTGGGAGAGAATCCATAGATTTTTTTTCTGGAGCGATTCATCCTTATCGAACACGGCATACAACTCTTCATTGTTATGAGCTCTTCAACTGTGCATGTTCCCCCTTCTCTCTTACCATGACAAGTTTTTTTTAAATCAATCCGAAATGAAGAAAAAAAAAAGCGTTAAGAGAAACTTCTGGCCTAATCCTAGACACTCTAAGATCCTTTTTCAAATCTTCTCGCTCCTCTCATTTCAAGTTAAGAGATGGATAACGTTCAACCATATTAATTAAAATGAGTTGTTTCTCATTCAATATTAGTTCAAATGAATCAACCGGTTTAAGAAATACAAATTTACTTTCAAATTAAAACAAAATTTAATATATGAATAAAATATTAATCATGTGCATTTAGAACATGCATATTTTTACTATTGGTCTATAAGAGAAAACCTATGTCACACATTTTAATTAGTTCAATTCGGTTCAGCAAAACTAGGTTCATGCTTGATAAGTTTCAACCCTGGGGATATAAAGACAACTCCAAGGGTCACAAACCTTTAGTAAGAAGTCTGTGTCATGCTTCAATTGCCTATAATGCAAGGATTTTCTCAATCCTAGACGTCCAGCTAAAGGGGTTGTTTGGTAGTGGATTTTAAATAAATTTTACACAAGATTTGTCATTAGGTCCTGCCAAATGCCAAAATGTGCAAAGATAAATCCTACGTCCATTTAAATCCATATTTGGGTCGGTTTGTTTGCAAGCAGAATTTAGCTTAAATAAAAATTAATAATTCCGTAAATTCGGATATCTAATACATCCGGTAAATTCGGATATCTAATACATCTGGTAAATTCAGATTTCTAAAATTCTGAGGAAGTTAATATAACTTTAAATGTTACTTTAATTTTGCTTGAGATTTTTTCTACTTCTAAGCATATGCATAAGAAAAAAAAAACACAAACTAAGCTAAGTACCTACTAATAAAGATTCATGAAAATAATTGTTCATTTAAAAAGTATACCACTAATTAATTAGCAAAACAAAATATCCCCATCAACATAAAAACTAAATAAAACTACATTACAGTTTCCTATAATAGTCGGTTAACTTAAAAACAAAGTTGCAAAATAATCACAGAAAAAATTCAAGCATGAATATTAACAACATTACCCAAGAAAATGCTACAAACCAAAATACAAATCTCAACTGAAAAAAATTATATATATATATATATATATATATATATATATATATATATATATATATATATATATATATATATAAACTAACCAAAACCCGGATTTTCCATGAGTTCGCACAGAAGCCCGGATTTAAACGGAGGCCTCGTCTGTGGCTCCAGAGGATCCGCTAGCAAGTCAATCTCCACTTCATCTTTTTTCGGCACTCCATCCCCCGATCCCATGGCCATAGCACGCTCCCCATTCCCGCGCTCGGCTCCATTTATACCCTCGCCCTTCCCTGCCACCGACAGATCATTCCCCAACCCTCTGCCCTCTTCCTTCCAACCAAATACCGGCTCAATACCAATCTTCCTCTTCTCCTTATCTAACCTTCTCCCAACATCCTTCGAACCAGCACGCTCCGAATCCAGATCCGTCACCGGATTGATATCAGCACTAGCCCTTCTCTGCCCCAAACTCGGCTCCAACACGACCTTGGTGGCCGCTCCGTTCCCAAGGCGTCGACCAATGCCCTTCTCCAGATTCAATCCCACAGATCTTCCGAGAGGCGGTGGCGGTGGCGGTGGCGGCGGTGGTGGCGGTAGTGCTGCCGTTGCCGCATCATCCCCTCCCTCGTCTATGATGCTGCTTAATGCACTCTCACCGGAGAAATTGTGGTTGAAACCCGTCCTGTTAGCCCACGATTTGAGCTCAAGAGGATGGTGATCCTTCTTCGAGACGAAGGGCTCGATCCTCGGCGGCCAGGGCCCCGGCCGCCGAAGTTCCTTGTTGGAACTCGGCCCGGCCTCCACCACAGATTTCCTCTCCATTCCGCCCGTAGAGAGAGAGAGGCAGAGCAGGCCGAGGTGAAAGAAACCGAGAGTGAACCAGAAGAAATAACTTTAAGTGGAGTGTGGGAGCAGATAGAAGGTGAGTGAGGTCACCCGTCCCTTTCAGTAGTTGCCCCCTCGCGAGTGGATAAACCCTGCATAGACAGATCTACATGGACCGATACCAACGGTCGTTGTAGTGTTTACGAACCGGGTCTACACATGGTGTTTTTATTCTCCCCTCAACCCTTCTACCGAAGCAGGGAAGTCTCGCGCATCTTCCATTGTGCTCACGTGTGCTGTCAGTAGGCACCATCCAGATCTATAAACCACACTCGCCGCTCGCCCACAGGAACTTCGAACCGCGGTAGGGAAGAAGAACGAAAGCGATGCAGTTCATTGTTGCTCTTCGAATGCTCACCAAGCGTGTACTCTCCCGGCAGGCCGCCACTACCCTCTCGTGGTCCTCCACACGCCCTCTGTCCAACAGCAATGATTTCTTCTGTTTGGGATGGGATGGCAGACCACTACTGAACAGCCTCAATAAAGGTGAGACAGGGAGGCAACGGCGGGATGAGGAGGAAAGCAACTCTGAAGCGGGAGACTACCGAAAATACCACGAAAAGCAGAAGTCGTCGCCACAGTTGAAAGTGGAGATCTTGGCCGCGCGGAAACCGATTATCCAAAGGGCGAACCATGGGGGCGACGAGAAGGAGATTTTGTTGGTGAGGGAGACGGTGGATGATGCACTGCTGCGGGCTGAAGAGATGTGGCGGGCGGCCAAGGTGAGGGGGGATCCTGATTCGCCGCAGGCGAGAGCGCTTGCCAGGATTCATCGCGAAAAGATATGATGGAAAGGAGTATAATAAACCCAATATTTGCTAATGGAAGCCACCAATTCGGTTGGCTCTGGACTATTACTTTGTTGGCCTTTTCCTCTTCTAATGTAGCAGAGTTGATGTGTTTATATATATATATATATATATATATATATATATATATATATATAGTATAAACCTCCTAGAAAAATTTTATTCCAACTAAATCAAAAATACAGAATAAGGCAAGAGGCTACACGCTCACAAAAAAAAAAAAATCAAAGGTTCCTTAGAAAAGGAAAACAACAACTCACCCTACCCATGAACACAAAAAAGAATAAAATAAAATAACTTAAAGCAAATTCATTTGAATAAGTTGATGTTTATATGATTTTGTATGCAGTGCACTTTCTAGATCTTGAAGTGACAGTTCTACTCGAAAGTTCCTTTGTAATTTATTAATTAGTGATATGTAATTAATAATTTTTATTATTGGTACAAATCTTAAGATGTGATACTGTCAAAATGGTTCGTTGTTCTCAAACAGCTAGTGTTCAGCTCGTTTTGGCTTGAAATATTAGTCATCAATTATATATATCTATATATATTGATGAGTGGTACTTTTAAAAAATTTAATTGACTACTAGGCTATAAAGATTTATAATCAATTAAAAGTATTAATTAAGAAAATAGAATGAAAATTATTCAATTTGATTCAAATGATGTTTTAATATAAACAATAATTTTTAAATCTTGCCCCAGCCCTTAACATCTTATGACTATGTGATGAAGGTTATCAAAACGACTTTTTCTTCGTGAATAGCTCGTGTTTGGCTTGCTAAGGAAACGAGCTGAACACGAACACACTTTTTGAGCTCGAAATATAAACGAGTCGAACACAAGCTGAGCTTGGTCTTGAAATAATTTTTAATATAAAATATTTAAATTTCAATTAAAAATCATCTAGAACTTCGATTATAGTAAAGTTATAGTTAAACTAACATGCTCGACAAGGCAAAGACAACAACTCCAAAGTTGGTCCAATTCAGTCAAATCAAGCCCAAATCGAGTCGTTAAACTATTTTTGAAAGCTTTTAGTGTCAAACTGAAATGTCAAATGGCTTTGAAATCTAACTCGAGTGTCTCGATGAGCCAAATCCAGCAAGTCCAATATCATTCAATTCTAACACTATTAAGGCACTCAAATGCCCACAGAACATCATCCAATAAATAGGATCTCTCTAAGTCGTCTGATGGAGTGGCCCAAATTCTTTTTCTTATTTGTTGGGAGGTCTCTTACATTCTATAAATAGAGTCTTGCCCTCTTCATGAAATGGTACTAAGGGTCTATTTGGGGCAGCTGAGGCTTAATAATAAGTTGTTGATAAGCAATTGATCTAGATAAGCAGCTCATCCTGATAAGTTAGTTGGTTGTTTGGTTTGTACTTTTGGAAAACAGATGTTTTGCAACTGTTACTAGATAAATGATTATTTTGCGTCTGTGAAATAATGTTGTTTGCAACAGAATTGTCATAATAATATATTTGATAATTGAGAAGCAAAAAATGACTTCAGAACAGTACAAAAAAAGATGCATACCTCACTTAACAGTGAGTATTAAGATTGATAAAAAAATATTAAAATTACAATTAAAAATATGATAATATTAATTTAAAAATCCAGAAGGTGTATATCACGAGCTACGTCGTCCTCTAATGATACCGTCTAATCACTATCAGCAGTGGAATCTGTAGGATTGTCTGCCCATCAGAAGAAGTCAATCTTCTCTGTGATGCCCCGTAGGATAATGTAGAACTATCTCCTGTATTTACGTGTTCGACGTGACATCAATGGGGTAGTCTGTAGTCTGTAGTGGCAGAGCACTCGTCGGGAAGTCCCTAAAATCTTGAAATTCATCTTTCTTGAATGATTCAAAAGATAATTCATTAGTCAAAACAACAGTTGAAATTGCTAAAAGAAATAATTAATTCTAATTTTTTTCACGCATTGGGTTTCAGAGAATAAAGTAACCAATAAATGAATCTATTGCTATAAGAAGATAGCATACCTCATAAAAAAAAGGGTTCTCGGTTGTTTTTAGCTCACTTAATACGAAGCTCGTGTGTGTCACATATGCATATCACCACAAAAAATCATCGAGAAGTACCTTAAAAAACCCCGGCATCGAGAAGAAGAGAGAAACTTGGTTGCCTTTTATCAGGATTTCACATGTGACGCCAACCAATAGCGACTAACAGGTCATCTAGGAGAACACACAAGGTCGAACGCTTCACCCCTCACAAACCAACAAAAAAAGAACGAAACGCAATTAAAAAAAGGAGAATAATAATTACAAACAAAATTAAACTTACGATATCTAAAATATCAATGATAAATGAAATATAAAATAAACATATACTTCATAAATTGATAAAAGCAGTAATCAAGTACAGTTTTGTGCTGATGCGAGGTCTCAGAGAATAAATTACACCAACCCCACCAAACTTGTCATAATAAGAAGACAACATACCTTATAAAACAAGGTTTTTGGTTATTTTAATCTCACTTAATACCAAAACTTGTGTGTGTCACAAATTCATATCACTAAAAAAATGTCATCCATAAGTATCTTAAGAACCCCAGCATCGAAAAGAAAAGAGAAACTCGGTTGCCTTTTTCAGGATTTCACATGTGACATCAACCAATAATGACTAAAAAAACCATCCAGAAGTACCTCAAAAATCTTAACATCGAAACAAAAAGAACTTAGTTGCATTTATCAGATATTCATATGTGACACCAACCAACAACGATTAATAAGTCATCCAAAAGAACCAGCAAGGTTGAATGTCTCATCACGAACCTCACAAACCCCCTATAAAAAAAAGAACGAAAGCAATTGAAAAAGGAGAAAAAACAATTACAAACAGTATAAAACTTGCAATAACTTAAGTATCAATAATACATAAAACATAAAATAAGCATGAACTTTATTAAATAAATAAGAATAGTCCAATCAACAACCAAAAATGACGTCTATGATCCGTTCTCACAATTCAACCATTTCTGTGGTACCCTCGCTATTATGGGTGTAACCTTCATGTGACTCTGCCTCTGGCAGTGCTATAGTTTAACCTACGTGAAATTCAAATTCTTATGAAGGGACTTGTATGTGATCATCGTCAGCAATGCTAAGGTCTACATCCATTCAAGAACAATGTCATCAAACGTAACTGTGGAGCGCCATCGTGGCCTCTACATTATGCACTTATTTTGGAAATGGATACGTCGGCATATCATACAATATGACACATTTATTCTTCCATATTGCAAACGTTCTTTTAATTACTCCTCGTAAAGAGGAGTGCCTTTTGTTAAATATTTCCTTTCGCACACACCCACAACCACAACACACAAAACACGCACCCACAGCCACACACACACCTTAAACCCAACACAGTGTTGATCTCTTTTTTTTTGTGAGGTTTAGTCTTTCTTTTTTAGAAGCCAAGGGTCTAAGTATAGAACTTTCCTGTTAACTATCCTAGAGGACTAGTAATGAATCTCGCCCTCATAGAAAGTCTAAACACTTCCTTATTCTTGTCTGGAGTTTCATATGTTAATTCTAACATCTAGCACCTAAAAGGTTGGAACTAATATGAGGCAAGCTTGAGGAGAATTTTTATGGAACTAATTGAGGCCTTAGGGGCACCCTCTTTGACTTTAGATGGCTTGGACTTTCACACACACACACACTTGAACCTATCACAAACTCACACATCTCCACACCCTAAAATCACTTACACTGGACCTAGCCCCTAACTCCTTAGGAAACTCATACATGTGGTTCTCAAGCTCTTAGCCTTTGGTTAAGATGGCTTGGACCAACATATGGAGGATCCAAAATGAGTTCTCTTATGAACTTTATGGCTTTAAAGAGGCTACTATTGGCTTATATGATTGCTCTACCCTCAAATTACCCCAAAAATTCTAAAATTACCCAAAGTTGTTAAAATCCCCAATTTCACTCAAATTCCCTCAAAAACCAAATTAAACTAATTCAAAGCTAACCACATTCAATTACAAGCCTAACGTTGACCAATTCACCCAAGTTCCCCCAATTCCTCCCAAAATTACCAAATTCCCCTAAAATTGTCAAAATACCCAAAATGCACCAAAAATTCCCAAATAGCCCCAATTTCCACCAAATTCATTTTAAATTCACCTAATTTCAATTTAAAGCTCAATTCCACCAATTTTTAAACCCAAATTCAAATTCAAGTCAAACCACCCCAAATTAACCCTAAATCCAAATTTCCACCAAATCAAATCAATGAGTCAAAATCAAACCCCACCGAATCCAAGTCTCAAGTTTCATCACATCAAACCCTAAATTTCAAAAGCCCACCCTACTTGATTTTTTAAAAGCCCGTGTTCAAAATTTCAAAAAGCACATCATCTTAATTCAATTTAAAAGCCCAAATGACAATTTCATCTTCACCATCCATCTAATTAAATTAAACCTCAAACCATAGACCATGTCATACTTGATTAAATCATCCCATATTTGTATTTATACCAACACCCGACTCAAATCCCCAAAATTTCTAAATCCTTTTTCATGAAAATTGGCTTAGCCACATGCAACCCATGGACTCTTCTCCAAGCCATAGATGAGCCATAGAAGTCATGAAAAGTCCACCTTTCTTGAAGTGGAAAAAGGAGGGCCTCCTTCCCCCCTCCCCTTACTAAGGTGACTTAACTAAAGCTTTAATGCACATTCCCCATGCCAAATCAATCACCCAAGCCCCTAGAAGTTGACCCATCAACTCCAACCACCTTGGGCTTGACACCAAGCCATTTCAATGGGGTTGAACTCATGGTTGACCCAACCTAACTCAAACCCATGGCCCCTTTTGGAAAAGTTGCAATTACCCATGCTTAGACCCAATTGACCTCACATCTCCCCACATCTTACCTCCCATAGTGTGGAGGTGACCTTTGCCTTGCCGGCTAGCCACCCTAGCTGCCGGAAAAAGCCATGGTCGAGGGGGACCTTGTGGCAAAAACTCAAAATTGGACTCATCCAAGTTTGCTCAATCCAATTGGCCACTGTCCCTCTTCTTCCCTTCACCTAAGCAACCTTTTTTACACCTCTACTTGCCCAATTGAATCCCACTTCCTCCTCTATAAATAAGCTACCCCCTCACAGCCAAAGGAGATAAGTGCACAGACCAAGGGGAAACTCTGCCAAAATCATTCCAAACTTCCATTGCACTTATATGAAGCTCATCCCTATCATTTTTGGCCCCTCTTCCCCACTGAGAAACCCAAATCTCATCACTTAAATTAAGGGCTTTTTCAGCCATTCAACAAAACCGCATAAAACTTCAAATTGATTGCTCCAAAAGCTTCACAAGAGCAAGGAGACTTCCACAAACAAAACCCCTCTCTCCCGAGCACCCAAGCATAGTCTTAGACCAAACCTGATCCACGCTTCGATCAAACTCCTACTTAGGACCAAAACTAGAGCAAAGCAGGACTTGGAGGATGTTCGTGGACTCAAGGCAAAGCTCGGGAAGCAATCTAATTGAGGCTATACCTCTTGAACAAAGCTATGGATCAAAATTCCAAATTTTGTCCTCGGTTTGGAACTTTTGTGAAGAAAACATGTATTTCATACACATGTAACCATATAGATTGGTTTGTCTTACCTAGAAGAAGCTATAGGAACAAACCAAATGCTATTTAGATGAGAATCGAGTGAGATATTAGGTCTAAAAGTTGGAAGATTCTTGAGTCAAGTATGTCGGGGATGATGAACGTATGTCATCCTTTCCTACGTGTATTAGACAGACGAAACAGATTGTGTTGGATGAGGATGGTTACTTGGCTTATAATGTTTGGGTTTTAAACAAAGGGGGAGCCCAATCATATAAGTGAGTTGGTAGTGTTTAAAATGAGTTATGTTCTTTCTTTTCTAATCCCTTTTGATAGCTTTAGATTAATCCTAGCTCACTACCATGCTTTGCTCATTTCTTCCTTTAAAAGACAGAACGGTCGGTGCGGTGATGGCAAACCTAATGGCAATAGCACGACAATTCTTCTTAGTACATGAACAACATATTTCACAGATACGGGGGCAACAGACTTAATGTAAGCCTCCCTAATTTTAGGCCACTTGATTTCAGGGAAATCAGACTTGTTTGTTTATGTCATATTCGATTGTGGATTCTGCTATCTCCGACGGGGTAGTCTTCATGATTATATATGGTGCTTTTCTGAGGTCGGTACCAAACTTTATCATCGCTCCCTGATGGAGTGCAACTTTCTCATGAGAACGGTTTCCATCGAAGGAAAAGATTAACATTGGTGACGCCATCACAATTGTCAGTTGAAGAGTTCCAAGAATTAGTAACGGTCTATACTTCGCAATTCTAGTGAAAACCTTAAAATTAGCAAAGGTTGTCCTGTGAACCGGGCAATTTTCCTTTATATATATTTTTGTTTTGAGTTTAATATATGTGTATTTTTTTATTATTTTATTTTATTTTGATATTTTTGTCATATTGTGAGCATGTCTTTCATATTTTGTCGACTTTATGTTTTAAAGGAGTTTGCTTGGCTTTGGTGTTTAACCAAAAAGTACAAAAATAAAGATTGGGTTGAATTTGCTAATAGCAAGTTGAAAAGAAAGTAAATATTGGGCAATTTTTAAATTATTTTTATATTTTTTATTTTATTTATATTTTCATAATTTTTTTAAATAAGGAAAAATACATTTAAATATTAAAAAAAAACTTTTTACATATTTAAATATTTATAAAAATAATTTTAAGTGATTTTTTATTATTAGAGAATAATTTGTGATATTTTGAGGTGCACTTATAGTTTGGTGATTTTTAATTATTTTAAATTATTTTTAAATTGAAAAATATCTCAAAAATAGACATTTTATTTTGACTTCAACTTTTTTTTTCCTAGGTTCCTCTGGTCTTAAGAAATCATCCAAACCAATTTTCACAATTTTCTTTTTTTTGTTTTATATGATTATTTTAAACAAAAATTCCAATTACTTAGAAAACACATTTATACATTAAAAATAACTTTTCTAACTTTTAAATTTTTAGAGGGACTTTACAAAATTATTTTCTTTATTTAGGGATATGCTTATAATTTTTTTGAATTATTTTGTATTTTTTCTAATTTTGTAGTCATTTTTATTGGTCTTAAATGAAAAAAAATGTATTATGAACCTTTTAAATTTGATTTTTATTTGTCCTAAGGTCCTCTGACCACAGTGAACCTACCAAACATTTTTTTGTATTTGGCAGTTTGAGGGCTTGTGATTGGGGAATTTGGAGTTTGGTGAAGCTTGGTTTTGGAGTGTTGTGATTGGGGAATTGGTTTTGGGCTTTGATTTAAATTGGGCTTTGATTGGGGAAGTGATTTTGGAGTGTTGTGAAGCTTTTGGGATGGCCAATTTGGAGTTTGGTGAAGATTGATTCTAAGGCCGAGAAATACCCTGGAATTTAGCTTCAAAATTGAGATTATGTGGCACTTTGATGGCTTGAAAATAATGGGGACGAGCTTTGTGGGGTTTTGAGATGGTCTGGGAACAATTTGGCAGGGCTTCGCTAAGTTCTTGTGCACTCTCCCATTTTGGTCGTGAAGTGGGGTGTTTTATAGGCGAGGTTATGGCTGCCAACAGGGCAAGTCAGGGTGGCCAAAGTGGTGCTTACGTGGAGGGAATAAGATGGTAACAATCTAATGGGAGTGAACAACATCAGGGAGTTCCAATTTTGGGTTTTGGCTATTGGGGCCCACTTAGGCTTGGTGTTTTTTTACAGCTAGAAAGGGTCGACCGGCTAAGAAAATTCATATCCACACTGTGGAAGATCATAATTGGGGAGATGTGAAGTCAATTTAGTCCAAGCAAGGGTAATTGCAATTTTTCCAAAGTGGGCAATGGGTTTGGGTTAGGTTGGGTTAACCATGTGTTCAACCCCATGGAATTGGCTTGGGTTCATATCCAAGATGGCTGGAGTTGTTGGGTCAACTTCTAGGGGCTTGGGTGATTGATTTGGCATGTGGAATATGCACTTGGTGGGATTAGGGTTTTAGTTAAGTCACTTTGGTGGGAGGTGAAAGAAAATCCTCCTTTTGTCAATTTGGGGTGCATGAGCCATGTGATGCTCATGGATGGCCCCCCATGAGAAGTTACATCACATGCATAAGGTCATGGGTAATTTTCATTAAGAGGGAATTTGTGGAATTTGAAGATTTGGTGGGAGAATGTCATGGAGCCAAAATTGGATGGAGTTAAGCATGGAAGTATGATGTAGCCATAGTGTGTGGTTTTGATTAAAAGAATGATGAAAAAAAATAATGTGGGCTTTTATGGTAATTGAAATTGGGCTCAATTTTTAGGCTTTTAATTTTTTCATGAAAGGACTAATTTTGGTTTTTAGAATGGGTTAAGGAAAATTCATTTTGAGCTTTAAGAGCTTTGGAATTGTCATACAAAAATGATTTTAGGTTTGGCATATTTGAATTGGTGTGTAGGCCAAATTTCGTGATTTTGTGGACTTGGTGGAATTTTGGTATGGATTTGGACATTTGGCTCAAAATTGGGGATTTTGGGTTTGAAATTGATGTTTTGGGTTTTAATTTGGTGTTTTGTGAAATTGAATTTGAATTTTGTATTGGAATTTGGAGGGCTTTAATTTGGAGTTGATTTGGATCTTTTTGGGGAATTTGGGGGACATTTAAGAAATTTAGGGAAATTAGGTAATTTGGGAAAAAAATGGGTAAGGTGATCATAAATGTCATGAATCCATCTTGGGACCATAAGTCAATAAATGAGAGCTCACTGTTGAGTCTCCACATGTTAGTCTTAGCCATCTTAACCAAAGGCTAAGAGCTTGGGACTACCCATGTAAGTTCCCAAAGAGTTAAAGAGAATGGTCTAGTGTATGTGATTTTAGAGTTTGGGATATATGGGGAATTTGATGAGTTTGAGTGTGTGTAGGTGTGGGTGAGACCAAGCCTGAGACACCCAAAGTTGTCCTAAGGCCTGATTGATCTTATAGGAACTCACCCTTGAGTCTCCATATGTTGGTCTTAGCCATCCAAAAATGACATTGGGGACTTGTGGCCACTCAGGTGGGACTTCACAAGAAGAGTTAAGAATTGTTTTGAATTCCTATGTGGGGTATATATTTCTTTTACTATTCCTCTAAGATAGTCTATAGGAAAGTCCTAGGACAAGATATTGGGCTTCTAAAGAGAAGAATTTGACCTCATAAAAATGAGGTCAACAGTTTGTTGGACTCATACAAAAGGGGATGGAAATAAGGTAGTTAACTGGGCAGCTAAGCGGGGAAGTTTTCTTACATCTGCTATAATTGTTAAACATGCTCCTTTGGCCCTTAAGTATCTAGTTCATTCTAATTTACTTTAAGTGTTTTTATTCTTTTTTTTTGTTTTATTTTTATTTTTTGGGTTCATAGGTGGGGTGAGTTGTTTCTTTCTTTTTTCAGGGAGAGGAACCTTATGTTTTTTTCTTTTTTTGTGTGAGTTGTATAGGGGGTGTAGCAGATTCCTCATGCCTTTCGTTGTAGTCTTTTTTTAGTGAAATAAATTTCCCTATGGTTTTATTAAAAAAAGTAATGTGGACTTGGGTTTTTTTATGATTGACTTTTGCAAATTGGATTTGGGCTAGGATGATGGGAGAATTAAAATTTTGTTGGACTTTTATCATGATATTGATTATAGTCCTTATTCTTAACTAAATTTGGATTTTGATCTTTTCTCATATTGAATAAATTATTTAAGTTTTGATTTTGATTAACTTAATAATCATAATTTTAGTTGATTTTGGTTTTAACGAATTTTGATTCATGAATTGAATCTTGACTAATTCAATTATCATAATTTTAGTGGATTTTAGTTTTTATTATTTTTTATTTATTAATTAATGTTTGATTTTAATTAACCAATTATCATAATTTTAGTGGATTTATAAATTTTATTAAATTTAATTTTGCTTTTAACTAAATAAATTAATATGCAAAAAAATGAAGAATTATTATTCATACAAGGAATTATTATTATTATAATATGATTATTGTTATCATTATTTTGTAAATATTTTTATGTATTACTTTGTTCTTTTGTGATCTTCAAAGTTAATAATAGTAATATTTTTATAATTAGTTTCACATTTATAATATTAATAAGATTATTATTATTCTTATTTATAATTTCGGTAAATCTTAATATTTTTATTTATATTCCTCATAATTAATTTTTTATATTCCTCATAATTATTTACAAATTTTGGATATTTTCATTTATAAATATTATTATTACTCTAATTATTATTATTACAACTATTATCATAATTATACTATTATTATTATTATTATTATTATTAATTTCATTTATTAGAATTTTACTATTATGATTCATATAATTAATTATTATTATTATTACTGTATAATTATTGGTCAATATTTTGTAAATACTTTTAAGTAAAATTTTGCCCCTTTTTTCTTGTCAAAGTTAATAATAATAATATTCTTACAATTAGCGTGACATTTACTGATATTATTATTAACTTATTCTTATATAGTACTTTAACATATCTCAATGTTTTTATTTGTATTCATCATAATAAGTTTTGGGTTTTTTTATTTCTAAATATTATTATTACTTCAAATATTTTCATTATATTTATAATAATATTAAAACAACAATTACAATTAAAATTAATTTCAAAATATTACAATAATAAGAATAATATCATTTTTGGTATTATTATTATAATTATACTTATAATAATTATTATTACTATGATGTAATTTTTTTATTATTAAGATTTTAATTATAAACTTATTATT
>NEWO01000364.1:27364-39788 GCA_003013225.1 Phalaenopsis aphrodite | reverse complement strand
AGCTCATCCAAATCAAACTATGGAGCTCCTCTGCCCTCCACCTAAGCACCACATTACACCTCCTAATTGGCCAAGACAGCCACCATAACCCCATTTTTATAAAAGGCCACCTCCATGGCCATTGATCGAGGTGCTGAAAATTTCTCAGAGAGGCCTCTCCAAACTTCACACAGAGCTTCCCTAAGATCCCCTCAGTGCATCCCAACCATTTTTCCTCACCCATTCCCCTTGCCGGAGCTCAATTTGGAGCTTGAAACCTTGTCGGAAACTAGGACATAGCCCAATACACCTCCGCACTTCACCAAACTCTAATTGCTTGTGCCCACACCTTCACAAGAGTGAAAGAAGCCAGAGCCCCATCAAATTCCCCTTCCACAGAGCCTCTACCATAGCTCTAGACCAACATCTGAAAACGAGCTTGGTCGAATTCACACCTAGACTTCACACCAAGACCAAGGACTTAGTCCCTAGCCTCCTTCGATCCCAACGAATGTGTCAAACACCTCTGATCGAAGCTTCCCTTCTCAGAGCAAAGGTATATAACTCCTCCTCCTCCCGAGCTTGTTTTGATCCTCCATTTACTTAAGCTTGATTTCATGGCACCTTAACCGTATAGATGTCTTCGTCTCCCTTAAACGAGTCCATAGGATCAAACTCGAAGTGATTTGGTTGAGTCTAGACCGAGATCTTAAGGTTTTAGTGTGGACGGGCACAGGATCATTCCATCAGGGACGATGACGGAGAGTCGTTCGATCAAGCGTGTATCAAATGAACGGGGGAGATCGAGCCGGACAACGCGTCGGGACATAAACTGCGGGCCGAGTCAGCAGCTACGTGGACGGCGGCGTCCAACCAGAGCGCGACACGCATGCCTTCGGAGCTTCCTAGGATCTAGTCAGCTCGCGCTGTTTAAATAGATAAATAGGGCTTTTTCCTATTTATTTAAATACCCTTAACTTAGAAAATCCATAACTTTGTGTAGAAAAATCATAAAAATAAAATAAAAATACCCTCTTACTCAGTAAACAGAGGAGAATAATGTGAAATAATTTTCAAGCCCATTTGATGCATAAAATATTTTTAATTAATTAAACACTCTTTGGAATCATTTGATTCTCCATGCATATTGACACATCACCTTGACTTGAAATTTTGGCATATTGTAGCCTCTGCAAGGGGAAACATTCTCTGATTTTTCCAAAGTCAGAAGAGGTCCCTATGTAGAGATCCATATTTTTCATCATCTTCCATATTACTCTCTTAAAATAATCATGAAAATTAGCATATTGACTTAAAAATCCTAAGAAAATTTTTGAAAGTCTACCATGACCAGAGAAACCTTTGAAAATAATTTCATGAGTCAAGCCATTCAAAATATCCTTAAATTTTCCAAATATTAAATCACTAAGATAATTGATTTTGGAAAATACAAACATTTAAATGACCTGATTTTTTATCTTCATTGTGATTTATGATCCAGAGAACTCATCATAAAAGTTTCAAAATATTTTGAGTTCATTTACTAACTTAAATTGATTTTTAAANTGGCTTCCTGGTCACTTAAAACCAATTAAAATAATTTTCTCAATTTTCAAAGTCAAGATATTAATTTTAAAAGGCTTAAAAATGGATTTTCCCTATTTTTTTACTAAAATAATTATAATAATTAAAATATAAATCACAAAAATATGAAATTTGTTTCTTTGGGTTTCTTGGACTCAAAGGGATTTAATAAAAATATAAAACCTAATTTTCCATCTAAATGTTATTTTATATTTAATTAACACTCAAAATAAACAAATAATTTTAATAATTAAATTAAATCTCTAAAAATCACGAAGAATGGTCCAAGTGATCCTCTTACCTAGGTAAACCTCCAATAATTTTTTTAAATACATATGTTTTATTTTGGTTGGTTTATTAAACCTTCATTGAAAATCCCTATTTTGTATTAAAAATAATTATAAAAATTAAATAAACTTGAAAAAATCACATTTTCTCTTCTGTTGTTTTAATTAACCCATGAGTGAGGTAACAAAAAATTTTCAAGTCATTTGAGGCTAATTTAACGAATTATAGGGTGTTGAGGCCTTATGGCCACAAGTATAATTTTGAAATTTAAAGCTTAATTAATATTTAGGCTAATCAAAAGGGCTAAATGAGCAACAAGTGATCTTAAAAATAACATGCCTTGATGATTAAAATATAAAAGGGATAAGTGGTAGAAACCAACCTCACTTTGAATCTCATAAAGGATAAATTTATAATTTTTCAATTAATGAAATTTGGAAGAATAATTAAATAGGAAGATATTAAAGTGGGGGGTTTGATTTTAGAAGATTATGACTCACTGATTTTAACCCCCAACTAATGGTTTTTGAGATAATTTATAATTCATGATAAGAATTAAGAATATAAATATTAAAAATCTTTTTTGCAAATTTACCCATTAAACTTTAAGGGCTTAGTAGTGAATTAGGCTTAATCAAAATTTTGTATAATAAGGTTTTAGAAAATAAATTCTAATTAACTTAAATTCTTTCAAAACACTATAAGCCCATTTTAAAAATCAAATTAATTAAATTCCTTAATTAAGTCAGGTTGCCCCTAAAAGGTTTTTACATATATAACTCATAAATGAGATATCAAGTGCTGATTACGCCATTTAAGAGATAGTCAAAACATCATGATTCATTGAGCATAAGGATATTAATTGGATGAACTATATAATAAACATAATAAGACCAAAACAAAATCAAGATAATTCTAAGGACTATGAAATGCCTAGGGTATTACCCGAATCTTCTTCATAATCCTTTAGAAATCTTGTAGGACATCTAGACTTATTATGCTTTGCTTATTGGAATCATCCTCAAAATTTAAACCCACTAAGTTATGACATAGGCATACCTTAAATTTGTATTTTCTACTTTCCTTATAAGCATACTTTAATTCTTGCAAAATTATGTATAAATATATGTGCTTTGCAAGTACTGACTTTTCAGGTGGAGGAATGAGAAGACTCGTCAGGTACACTTCTACAGTTTACAGTGCTTTCTATTCTCGTACTTTCTATACTCTACTTTTATGCTTACGAACTTACATGTTAAACAACGATGTCACCCTGCATAAAAACCAAAACTGCTATGATAGACACAAAACTAAAACCAAATTAAAATTGACCAAGATAAAATTCACCGCCACAACATTCAAAATATAAGACAACTCAAAATTTAATCACAAACATCACAAATAACAATTGCAACTAAATTAAGATGTCTATATCGGATGATCGGGAATCCCTCAGAGGAGATAACCTACGATTGCTAACGAGACTTCACACAGTCTAGATGAAAGTATGAAACTCATTAAGTTGAGTTTAGTAAATTCATTTGAACTAAGTGAATCTAATAGAAAATAGTGGTACTAAAACAAGGGAACCGTAGGATCCTAACTGGTGTCGCTCTAATCAACTTTAGTATGCCTCATAACATTTAAAGAACTACAACCATAGAGACATTTGATTTGACATCATAACTTGACACACTAAAAAGATTAAACTCGTTACGACAAGGAGTTTGGAGCTAACATTTTGGGCAGCATGACCATCTTCAACAGCAAGAGGATCTACAACAGCATATCTTTTCTTAGAATTAAACAATAAAGTCATAGGACTTCGAGGTTGTTCGCTTATGCAACGTAAATCCTCACCTTATCTTTAGGCCTTTGTACAACTCTGCTATATAATATAAGCCATAACTCGTCTTGGGATTCTGAGGTTGTCGTCTATCACGACCTAAATCCTCATATCTACCAGGCTATTTGTGTGATCGTGTCACACGAATATAAGCTCTACTTAATAAAATCAGCAGGATGAAACACCTAAATATTCTTCTCAAAATTGAAGCCAAACCATAGGATAGCTTGGGAAGTTACCAAGGTTCTCCCCTGGATCTATGACCTCCCCTAATTCTTCCTCCTTTGGACTATTCAAAAAAAATGTTCTAAATTTGTGGCATTCCCTTTTCACACTTCTTTGTTCGATTTCATTGAAAAGTCATATCCCGTTGAACTCCTTGAAGATAATATTCCATGATTTTTATCAAGAGTTTCCTTATGTGACTTCAGTTGTCTAAGATGTAATTAACTATAGGGGCTTGCCCTTATAGGAAGTTTGTCAGATTAATTCTTCATATTAAATAGAGAAAATTATCGACAAATAAAACGGTTTCGCAGTGTCAGATATTTCTTTGTTTATTTGATCGAGTCTCATCCTCAAGTTTTGTGTTTATCCTTCGAGATAGATACAGGGTTTGAGGTATAATGCTCTTTCATTTAAACTGTAAAAGGTATGAGGTCAGTTTGATTTCATATTTTTCTAAAACTTATATATATATGTGTAAATTATAATATCCTTCCGAAGCAAGCGACTGGAATTCGATTCTGGCAGGAAACTCCTTATCCAAAATAGTGCTGACAGGTGGACTTGAACTTTTAAATGTTGAACTTGGGCTTTTGGATGGTGGAGTTTGGGAGACTATATTTAGACTAGGATGATGGGAAAATTGATATTTTGGGGGAATTTTATCAAGACAATAATTTTAGGTCTTATTTTAAGTGAATTTGGATTTTTATTTTTTCCTCAAATTGAATTAACTAATTGATTAATTTTGATTAATTTAATTATCATAATTTTAGTGTACTTTAGCTTTAAAAAAATTAGATTTATTAATTATTTTTTAACTAATTCAATAATCATAAGTTTAGTTGATTTTAGTTTTAATTAATTTTGATTTATTAACTAACGTTTGATTTTGATTAATCAAATTATCATAATTGTATTGGATTTATGTTTTTTCTTTTAATTTTAGTGCTTTATATATATTTGATTTTCTTATAATTTTGGATTGACTTTTTTGTTTTGTAATTTTATGTTTGATTTTAATATTTTAATTTTGTAGGTTAATTTTAATCTTAAAATTTTAATGAGATTGGCTTAATTTCAATTTTGATGACTTTTAAAGTTATGGAAATTAATATTAATTTTAATTTCAATTAATTTGTGGGTAATTTTGTGATTTAAATTTTAGTTTTAATTTTTAAAATTAAGGATTTGTGAAGCTTGATTTTAATATTTTCAAGATGAAATTTTGACTTTGTTTAATTTTAGTTTTAATTTGTAGTTTTTACTTTATTTTCTATTATATTAAAAGATGAATCTCATCTTAGCCCAAAATGAGCCCTATACCCAAAGTATTATTTTATGAATAGAAAAAAGACATTATTATTTTACATATAACTAATGTGGACTAGAGTTTTTCAATGTTGAATTTGGTGCTCGTTTGGGGCAGCTTATTTTCCACAACTGCATTTTCAAAATACATGCTACACCGTTTGGTTTCGATGGCGTAGCAACTTATCCTGATAATTCGTTAAAAATTTTTAAAAACGTGACAACTGGTTGGACCACACGGTCCACATTCTTCACTTATTTTTTATAGAGCTGCCCTTTCAATCTCTCGCACATTTTCTGCCCTCATCCCGTGCCTCTTTCAATAGCTCTCGCGTCTCCTCTGTCCTAGGTGCCTCTTTCGATGGCTCTAGTACTTTGCTCCCTTTCACGTGTCTCTCTTGAGTGTTGCCTTTTATCCACTTTCATTGCTCCCTCCAATCTCTGGTTGTGGGGCTTTATACGTAATTCTTTTGTGATTTTCGATGAAATAGCTTTCTTTATGTGATTTTTGGCTTTCTCATGTGCATTTTGCTATGAGAAGTTTGAGATATCTACACTTTGTTACTTCCAGATTTATCTTTTGCAAATTTTTTTATTTTTAATTTGGTTATTGGAAAAAAAATGAGGCATAGCCTTGGGCTATGGGTTCTTGTGGTTGTGTTGGGGTTTTGTTGAATAAAAGCTTCTTATTTTTTGTTTGCTTGTTCTCTTTTATATGTTTCTTATGACTTTACCTACACACAATTTGTTGTTGCTCCAAATTGATAAGTTGGGATAAAAGCTTTTTATTGTTGTTGTTGGTTGTGTTGGGGGTTTTGTTAGGTGCCTTGTTCTTTCAATGAACAAATCTGGCCTCAAATGATTTGGGTGTTTTCAAAATTATGCAATTGAAATGTGTAAGAAGAGTAGCAGTATGGTTCATATTCATGGTATTTTTATTAGTTGATTATAAATTCCAAGAAAACTTAGGAACTATGAAAAATGAGTTAAAACTAGTGCTAATGACCTTGATGGTCCCAATGCCACTTATTTGTGATGTGCATAATTCCTTAAACATAATCAAGTTGAACTAAGAAGGCATCCCCTATCATATGATCAAAGCTTTCACCATCCAAGATATAAGATTGTATTGTTTTGAACTTCCAATGCATTCAAAACAATACTTTTTTGAGCAACTACACCAATGATGATTTCTACTCTATAAAGTTTTGGTTTGATATCAACAATTTCTAGAAAGTTTCTTTGATATTAGTACCATGGAACTTTGATTCATAAGAAGAGGCGACACTAGAGGAGAATCTTCTTCCTAAGTTCATTTCATGTTTAACCGTCATGATGTTTTAAGTAAATAAATAAAAAAAATCCTTGAGAAGATGAGGATGAGTTAGAATTTTTAGAAAAAAGGAGAAGTGTCTGTTGACCTCATTTTTGGTTGAGGTCTAGTTTTTTCCTCTTTAGTAGCCTAGGGTCTACCCATAGGACTTTCCTATTGACTATTCCTAAAGGACTAGAAAAGGAACCCGATATACCTAAAATAAATAGTATTTTAAACACATTTTTATACCTAATTTTAAGATATTGCGCTTTAATGGAAAGTATTTTTGTGTTTTTCTTGCAGATACAAGTAAAAATGGAAAAAATGCTTATAGGAGTGAAAAAGGAACAAATTTGGAGCAAAAATGTGAAAAATTGTGCAAAAGAGTTTTGGCGCCTAAGCACCAGATCCGGTACTTAAGCGCTGGTTAAACAGAGGAGGTCGCACTTAAGCGCCGATACCCCGCGCTTAAGCGCCAGTGGTAGTTACTAGACGAGTAAAATTGGTTTTCACAAATTTCAAAGAGGTTTTTAATGCACCCATTGGCTTAATAGGTGGTTGTAACCACCATGGATGAAAATTATCATGAAAGGATGCATCTCTTGGGCAAATACATCAAATCAACACACATTTTGAAGAGGTCTCAAGGCACCTCTTGGAAAACTATAAAAGAAAGAAGAGAGGACTAAGAAAAGAGTCCTAAAAATATTGGCAAGTTTTAAAAGCACTTTTATGGAGAGTTAGTTTGGAGAGATTTTCAGGAACCACTTTTTATTTACTTTATCATTTTTGTTAAATGTTTTGAGTGATTTTAAAAGAGAAGAGATTCAAAGAAACTTTAAGAGTTTGGTGGAGGGATTGTGATAAGTTTTTATCTTTTTGTTTTAGACTACTTTTGGTTTTAATCAAGACTTGTTGTTAGTTTGACAATGATTTCTTCTTTTAAACTAAAGTGTGGTTTTGTTTTCTCCATGGATTCTGAGTAGTTTTCTTTATCTTTCTTCTTAAAATGATAAGTAATTAAAGTTTAGATGGAAGTTGTGGATAGTATTGATCTTTAATGTTAGAAGAAGTTGTGATGATTTAAATTCATGCACTTCATTTACTTCTTGATTTGACCAATCCAGATGTTAAAATTTGTTGTGAGAACATGTTAGAACCGAGCTGATATTGTCTCAGTCAACAATTGAAAAGAATCACATGAAGTTGTATGAATGAGAATGTAGTTCATTTGATTGAGTGCAAATAAATAGGAAAATATTCATTGATGAGTGTAGAGTTAGAGGAGTTTAAAGTGACAGGTTGAAGCCCCCAACTTGGTTTATTGTTTTAGGTTCTGATACGAGAATGTTAGCCCCCAAGTGGTGGGAATCGAGGGAACTCTAGAGTGAGAGCTAGTATCTTACCTGCCTAGGCGGTCTTCAGAACTATAGCATCTCTAGTAAGGGTAAAGAATATTGTTGCTCTTAATTGACAAAGCACAATTTGGATACTTCCACAACATAATTTCTATACTTATTACTTATTCATGATAAGAAGAAAGATACTTTCATATTAAATACTTTTCTTATACAAAAGCTTTAGTTATTTTCTTACTGTTTCGTTAAAATATCAAAAATACCAAAAATAATTTAATTTTAAATTCCAACAAAAATCGTTTTTAGTTTAAGTAATTATCTTTTAAAAAATAGAAAAACTTTCTAAAAAGCGCATATTGCATAATCTTCCCTGTGGGTTCGATATTCATGTCTTAATCAAAAAGTCCTATATTACTTGATAATGATAAGTATACTTGTGTAGTATCCCAATATAAATATATATAAATTAAAAAGTTAAATTCTTATTTTTCTTCATAATCAAGTATTTAGTTTTGTTGCAAAATAAGGAAATATAAGTGAAAAATACCATCAAAATTATTGATATATTGTGCATAAGCATTAAGTATGCAGGGATCAAAACCCTCAACATTAGAAATTCCAAACTCTTCTTTGCTCAACATAAATTTCTGCACATTGGTCCTGACCTCTAGCACTTAGTAGATGGGGTCAATATGAAGGAGCTCATGGGGAGACCTTAGGACTAACCATGGGTGATCTAGTTTTGGTGGGGCTGACTTGCACACACCACACTCTCTCACATAATGACCCCTTAGGTTGGTCTCCCGACTCCTTTTGGCAAGCTCATGTGGATGACCCTGTACCCCTAGTCTTTTGCTAAGAGGGTTAGAACAAGCACATTGAGCATCTAAAATGAGTCCTCATATGGCCCAAAATAACCAAATTACCAAATTTCCCCTGCAACCCCAATCTTTGCCAAAAAATATCAAAATTACCCAAAATACCTAAATTTACCCAAAAATCATCTCAAACCCCCACCACTACCTAAATTGGCCAAAATTCACAAAATTACCAAATTCCTAAAATACCCCCCAAAATTGGCCAAAATTACCAACATACCCCTCATGACCTAAAAATTCCAAAGATTCCCAAAATTTCCAAAATCATCCCAAATATTCTCAATTTCAATTTTTTATCATCAATTTAACTCAATTTGACCAAAAGCCCCAATTTGTCATTAAAGGCCCAATTGTCTCCAAATTTGCCCAATCTTAGCCCAATTGACCCCAATTTTGCCCAATTTTAATTCCAAATAAAAATTCAGCATCTCAAATCCTATTTTAAATAAAATTCAAGCCCAATTTGCTCACATTGCAAGCCCAATTTTACCCAAAATCAAAAAGCCCTAATTTTGATCATATGTCTAAATCCATCAAATTAGTCCACCAATTCAATTCAAAATCACTTGAAATTCTTCCAAATCCTTCATGACATCTCCATAAACCAAACTCAACATTCAATTAGCCCAATTTTTAGTCCAAATTCAATTTCAATCTTAAAAGCCCAAATCTTTAAGTCATTTCAAAAAATCCCAAATCTTTAAGTCATTTCAAAAAAGCCTAAATCTTTAAGTCATTTCAAAAAAGCACAAATCCAAAGCCTACATGAAAATCTCTTTTCTCTTCATCTAAGTTTCAAATTCATGATAAAATCAAGCCTCATAATAAACTCCACCAAAAATACCAAATAAATCCAAAATCCTTCCTCATGAAAATTAGTCAAGCCACATTCAAGCCATGGAGCCACTCCTAAGCCATAGAAAAACCTTGAGAGCCTTGACACATCATCAAATTATTAATGGCAAGAGGCCAAGCCACTTTCAAGCCTCCTTAAAAATGTTTAAACCCCTCCCATCAATCATTTTAACCCATGTTTAGTCAAATCTCTTTAGATGGTGACTTATCCGCAATGATTAAGATGAACCAAATGATCTCCTCTTCAGTCCAAGACCAACCTTGGTGGCTGAACCCAAACCAAATCATGATTTGACCCAAATTGACCCAAAATGGCTCTTTTTCCATACTATTTCAATCCTATACATTTACACATGACCAACCCCAATTGACTTCACCAAGACCGATCCCTGACCTCCTTGAGTTAAATGTTGACCCCTCCCTGGCCGACCAACCAACTTGGTGGCCAAAAAACCCAAAATCAAAAGATCTACCATGGCCAAAACTCAAAATTAAACCCATCTAAGCTAGCTCATCCCAATTGGATTTTTGCATATCGTTGGCATCCACATAAGCAACTTAGGACACCCACCAATTGCCCCTGGTGGCCTCTCTTTCCCCATCTATTTAAACCCCCCTCCATGGCCAAAGGAGGAGAGCTTGAAATTCCTTGGGGCGACTCTGTCAAATTTCTTCCAGAGCTTCTTTGAGGCCTCTTGAGCATAACACAACCACCCTTAGCCACTCAAAACCACTATTCGAGCTCAATTTTTAGGCTGAAACAGGACACCCCTTAAACCTCCACCAAATTTAAATTAATTGCACCCACATCATCCCCTCATCAAGAGAAGAAGATCCCCCACAAAAGCCCTATCACCAAACCACCTTAAGGTGGACTTTGATGGAACCCCCTAAATCAAATTTAGTCGAATTTATATCTAGGCGATCCACCACTGCTTGAGGCTCCATCCCTAGGCTCTTAGGACCCCCACAAAGCTTCCACAAACAACCAATCGAGGCTTCCCTTCTTGGACCAAGGTATTGAAAGTTAACCCTAAATTGAGCTTCAATTAATTCTCCATGTGTATAGAGTTGATTTAAGGGTCATTTAACCATATATATATGTTCTCCTAGTCAAGATGAGTCTATAGGAACAAACCAAACTTGATTTGGTTGAGAATCGAGCGAGATATAAGGGTTTGAAAATGGACGGTTTGCGGGTTGGCTTTGTTGGGGACGATGACAGAGCGACGTTGGATCACACATTTATCACACGGACGACCCTAATCGCACCGGATAGGGAGATGGAACGGAACTGCGGGCTGACGAGGCAGCCACGTGGATGACAGCGTCAAACGGGAGCGTGCCGCATGGAATTTTAGGATTTGTCTAGGAAGCGCTGGCGCCACGTCGCTTAAATAGGAAATTAGGGATTTTCTGATTTAAATAAATAGCCATAACTTCAAAAATGCATAACTTTGTGTATAAAAATCATAAAAATATAATAAAAATACATTGTTGCTCAGTGAAGAGAGGAGAAAAATGTGAAAATATTTTCATGTTTATTTGATGCATATTTTATTTTTAATTAATTAAATGGTGTTTTCCTTATTTTGATTCTCCATTAGCATAGACATTTCACATCAATTGATCTTTGGGGCTTTGTTTCTACATGTTATGAGGATGCTCTTTCTGATTTTTCCAAGGTTATGGGAGATCTTTAGGCATGGATGTCTATTTTTCAAGTTAATGGTCTCTATTTTGCTATAAAAATTATAATAATTAAAATACTTATCAGAAAAATACCAAAAATATTTTAGTGGGTTCACTGTGATTAGAGAATCCCAGTAAAAATATATCTTGGTTTAATTCATTTAAAATAACCAACTCTAAAAATAAAAAGAAAATTAATTTGGAGTAATTATAAATGTAAATGGTATAAAAATTTTTTCACACTGTAATTTAATGTTAAGGGGGCTACCCATGAAAATTTTAAGTCAATTGGATAAAAATTAATAAAGTGAAATGACATTTTTGGCATTAAAATATTTATAATAATTAAAATATAATTAAAAAAATCACCAAAATCATTTTGGGAGCTCCTTATGATCAGAGGAACTTAAAGAAAATAAAATTGGAATTAAAATAAATACTTCATTTTTAAGCTATTTTTAAGTTTTAAAATTAATTAAATTTAATTAAAAATCATAAAAATCACAAAATTATTAAAACACACTAAAATGTCACATTTGCTTTCCTAATCACCTAGAACCATTAAAATAATTTGCCTAACTTTCTAAGTCAATATATTAATTTTAAAAGGCTTAAAATGAGTTTTTCTCTAATTTTTCACTAAACTAATTACAATAATTAAAATATAAATTACAAAAATATGAAATATATTTCTTTGGGTTCCTTGAACTTAGATAGATTTAATAAAAATATAAAACTTAATTTTCCATTTAAATATTATTTTATATTTAATTAATACTCAAAGTCAACAAATAATTTTAATAATTAAATTAAATTTTTAAAAATCATGAAAATTGTTCTAAATGGTCCTCTAACCCAGGTAAACCTCCAATAATTTTCTTAGGAATAGAAATTTTATTTTGATTGAGTTATTAAATTTTCATTGAAAATTCCCATTTTTGTATTATAAATAATTGTAAATATTAAAAAAATTCATAAAAATCATATTTTCCCCTTTGATGTTTTAATTAAGCCATGAGTGAGTTCATATAAAATTTTCAAGTCATTTAAGTCTAATTTAATGAATTAGAGGGTATTAAGGCCTTAGGGTCAA
>NEWO01000363.1:651999-676331 GCA_003013225.1 Phalaenopsis aphrodite | reverse complement strand
AGTTTACATTATAATCTTAAGAATTTACTTATAGACATTTCCAACTTCCTTCTGAGATCAATATCTTGGAATCTATTAGAGCCCTTTTTTACTTGAGCGATACATATACTTATGTTATTTTTAGGGGATTTGGCAGTTCAAATTTTTTAAAAGATAAAACCATTTTCTCTAAAGTTATTTTTGTTGGATTAAATTGCATATTTTTTTATATATGTTGTGTGTAGTTCTAATATTAAAAAATATTTACAAAATTAACACACTATATCCGCCTGCATCAAGTTTTTGGCACCGTTGTCGGGGATTTCAACATGTAAGAAAATAATACAAACCAGGGGTGCATCAAGTTGTTGGCGTCGTTTCCCAGGAAGTAAAGAAAAGTAGTAGTAAGTTATTTTATAATTTAAATTATTTTTCTTTTTAAACTAAAAAAAAGTGATTGTAGTTTAATTTAAATATTTTCATGTTTTAGTGTGTTTGCTTATATTAAAATACTTCTTGTGTTTATCTATATGTAGTGTATGATCTGAAGATTTAGTACCTTTGGATTCAGAGTTAGATAGAACTTTTAGAAAAATTCAAAAACAATAAAAAGTGATAAATCATTTTAGCATAATGACTTGCAACTTAAGTAATGCTGGAGCTGAAAATGAACATCATCAGAGACCTTTAAGATATTATGCTAATCTTATGGCAGATGAAATTCATTTAAGTATACAAAACCTTGCTGTAGCGGCCAATTCTTTTGAGTTTAAACCTGTTATTTTCCAAATTGTATAAGACAATCAATTTGGGGGAACACGAACTGAAGATCCTAACTTACACCTTGCTAGTTTTTTAGAATTATGTATTAATTTTAAATATGATGGAGTGTCAAATAATGCCGACAGACTTAGAATTTTTCCTTTTTCACTAAGGGATAAAGCTAAGATGTGGATAAACTCGTTAACATCTGAATCTATCAGAATGTGGGGAGACATATCACAAAAATATTTATCTAAATACTTCCCACCTTCAAAAACTACTAAGCTTAGAAATAATATTACATCTTTTTGTAAGTTTAAAGGGGAATTAATTTATGAAGCCTGGGAAAAATTTAAAGATCTCTTTTGAAAGTGTCCACACTTTATGTTGCCAGATTGGTTAATAATTCCAACTTTTCATAATGGATTAGTTGGATCTCTTAGATTGATAATTGATGCTGATGTTGGTGGATCATTAATGTCTCAATGAAGCAAATTCTTTAATTAAAGAGATGGCTACTAATAATTTTCAATGGCCCTCTTAAACGGTAAATCCAAAAACAGTAGCTAGTATTCATGATTCTAATGCAATATCTATGTTAGCTGCCCAAATATCTGCTATATCAAAGAAGATAGATCAATATGGAATGAATTATTCTCAGACATCACCTGTGCTTGAGCAAACCTCATTGGGACAAATAATAAATCTCATTCTTCTTATGAGACCTTAAATGCAATAAATAATTGTTCTAATAATTCTTATATTAATTATTATAATACTAGTTGGAAGAATCATCCAAATTTTAGTTGGAGTAAAAATAACTCTAATGCTGTAAATCCACAATCGAGAAAAAATACTGCGAACACTTTTTGAAACTATAAAAATCTAGGGAATCCAACTTATAAACCTTATTACCCTCTAGGTTTTAATAATCTACAGAGTAAGGAGAAAAAGTTATCAATAGAAGAATTGATATTACAAATAGGAATCCTATTACAAAATTAGGGAGCTGTAATTAGAAACATGGATCAATTGGGATGTATTTCTATTGCACTTAACAATAGACCTCTAGGAACGTTGCTTAATAATGTTGAAGTAAATCTTAAAGATCGTAACAAAGAGCAAATTAAGTCTATTCAACTGAGAAGTAGAAAATAATTGAAAACCAGAGTTCAAAAAGATGTGTAAGTTGAAGTTAAAAAAGATGAGGTGGAAATTGAAAAATCTGGTGAAGATTTTCATTTTGAGTCAGAATGTCCTATTAAACCAATGAAAATCATAGGAGAAAGACCACCACCACCACCACCATTTTTTTAAAGATTGAAGCTAAAAAATAAAGATAAAAAAATTTTCAAAATTTTTAGAAATATTGAGGAAATTGACGATAAACATTCCATTTGTTGAAGCCTTGGAACAAATGTGAAGCTATGTGAAGTTTATGAAGGACATAATTAAAAAGAAAAGATGTTTGTAGATAATGAGACTATTGTACTTAGTGAAGAGTGTAGCGCTATAATTCAGAAAAAAACTACCTAAAAAACTCAAAGATCCCTGAAGTTTTACTATTCCTTGTGCTAATGGCGAAAGATTTTTTGGAAAAGCTTTGTGTGATTTAGGAGCCAGTATTAACCTTAAGCCCTTATCAATTTACAGAAGATTAGGTTTAGGAGATTTTTCACCTACAATTGTAACTCTTCAGTTAGCTGATTTGGTAAATATTGATAAATTTATCTTTCTTTTGGATTTTATTGTGTTATATATGGAGGAAGATAAAGTAATTCCTATCATTATAAGAATACCATTCCTTGTCACTGGAAGAGCTTTGATAGATGTGCAGAAAGGAGAACTAACTATAATAAAGAGGTTACATTTAATATTGCAAAATCAATGAGATACTCTACAAAAGAGCAAGAGATTGAATGCTTCAGAATGGACATTAACAAATATCTAAGCCACAAATATTTCAAGAATACATTCAAAAAGGAGTTTGAAAAAGAATATGTGGAATACGAAGATTAGGATAAAATTCAAGATGAATCTATGGAAGTGAGTAAAGAAGATTTGGATTATGTTTAGGAAAAATTTGAAATGTTAGATCTTACAAAATGTAACAAAAATTTGATTTTATCTATTGAGAAACCTCCTGAACTAGAACTGAAAACACTTCCTAAAAATTTACATTATCCATCCTTTAGAGATTTATCTACATTATATGTTATAGTATCCTCAGAATTAACTGATACACAAGAACAATAGTTGTTGGAAACTTTGAGAAGGTATAAGAAAGCCTTTGGATGGACATTAGCTGACATTAAAAGAATCAGTCCTTCAATTTGTATGCATAGAATTGTATTGGAAGATCAACATGAACTAAGAGCGGATCCTCATAAGAGATTAAATCCTATGAGGAAAAAAGTTGTCGAGAAATAGATTTTAAAATGGTTAGATGCTGGAATAATATATCCTATTTCAGATAGTGCTTGGGTGAGTCCCATTCACTGTGTTCCAAAGAAAGAAGGTGTGCCTGTTGTGATAAATGAAAATAATAAATTAATACCAACAAGACAAGTCATTGGATGATGGATCTGCATAGATTATAGAAAATTAAATTCTGTTACCAGGAAGGATCATTTTTTTTACCCTCTTTGGACTAGATGTTGGATAAGCTGGCGAGGCACATATATTTTTACTTTCTAGATGGGTATACAAGTTATCATCAAATACCAATTGCTCGAGAGGATCAAGAGAAAACAACTTTTACTAGTCCTTACGAAACTTTTGCTTTTTGATGAATACCCTTTAGATTATGTATTGCACCTGCAACATTTCCACAATGTATGATGTCAATTTTCAATGATTTAATTGATAAAGGGATTGAAGTCTTTGTGGACGATTTTTCTGTTTTTGAAACTTCATTTGAAATATGTCTAAATCATTTAGAGAAAGTTTTAGAGTGATGTGAAAAGACTAATCTCGTATTATACTGGGAAAAATATCAATTTATGGTTGCAGGAGGAATTGTGCTTGGGCATAAAATTTCAGAAAATGGTATGGAAGTAGATCCTGCAAAAATTTAGGTTATATCAGACCTACCTCCACCTACTACTGTAAGAGGAGTTGAGAGCCTTTTAAGACATGCTTGATTTTACAGGAGATATATTAAAGATTTTTCAAAAATTACAAAGTCTTTATGCCAACTTCTGGAAAAATATAAAAAAATTGATTTTAACTAAGATTTCCTTAAAGCCTTGAAAATTTAAAGGAAAAATTGGTCACTGCTCTTATAATTGTTTCACCTGATTGGGAGAAACTTTTTGAATTAATGTGCGATGCTAGTGATCATGCAATTAGAGCTGTTTTAGGGAGGAGATATGACAAGATTTTTAAAATCATATACTATGCTAGTAAGACTCTTAATGAAGCTCAAATTAATTACATCACTACTGAAAGGGAGTTATTAGCCATTATTTATGCTTTTGATAAGTTTAGGTCATATATAAAGCTAAATGTGTTGTGCTTGCTGACCACTCAACTATTAAATATTTGATGCAAAAGAAGGATGCAAAACCAAGATTAATTAGATGAGTACTTATGATGTAAGAGTTTGATTTTGTAGTAGTCGATAGGAAAGAGACTGATAAGCAAATTGCTCATCATCTATCTAAGTTAGAACAAGAAGAAACACTTGATTTGGAAAAAGAAATTAATAAAACTTTTCCTTATGAACCTTTTTATGATGTAAAAGGATGGGAAATACCTTGGTATGCTGATATTGTGAATTATATTATAAGTGGTATTTTACCATATTAACTAACAAAATAATAGGAAAAGAAATTCATTCACGATGCAAAATCCTATTTTTGGGATGACTCATATTTGTACAAACAATGCAAAGATTTAGTAATAAAACAATGTGTGTCTTATAAATAAATTCAAGAAATTATCCAAAAATGTCATGATTCTGAATTTGTAGGTCATTTTGGTAATGATAGAATTATTCATAAAATTTTACAATCTGTATTTTATTGGCCTAAGCTTTTTAGAGATGTTAGTATATATATAAATACATGTGATTAGTGTTAGAGAGTAGGTAATATTTCTAAAAGCAATGAGATGTCTCTAATTTTAATTTGGAAATTGAAATTTTTGATGCATGAGGATTGAATTTTATGAGACCATTTATACCATCATTTGGAAATGTATATATATTGATTGTAGTGGATTATGTTTCAAAATGGATTGAAGCAATTGATTTACCTCGATGTGATGCTCAGATTATTTCAAAATTTTTAATTAAAAATATTTTTATAAGATATGAAATGCCGAGAGTAATCATTACAGATGGAGGCTCTAATTTTAAAAATGCAACAATTGCAAGGTTGGTGGAAAAATATAATATAATGCATAAAATTGCAACTACTTATCATCCTCAGACTAGTGGTTTGACAGAAGTATCTAATCGTAAAATTAAAAGAATTTTAGAAAAAAAAGATCAATTCCTATTAAAATGGATTGATCTGCTAGATTAGATACTGCATTGTAGGCATACAAAACAACTTATAAGACGCCTATAGAAATGTCCCTGTATAGATTAACATTTGGGAAGACTTGTCACTTACTATTAGAATTTTATTGGGCTATTAAGGAATTCAATTTCAGTTTGAAAGATGCTGAAGAGAAAATATTATTGCAATTGAATAAGCTTAAAGAAATTAGGAATGAATCTTACGATAATGCTAGGATTTATAAGGAAAGAATGAAAGAATGACATGATCAGAAGAGAATAAAAAGGGAAATTGAGCCTGGATGGGAAGTTTTATTATATAATACATAATTGAAATTATTTTCTAGAAAATTGAAGTCTAGGTGGAAAGGGCCATTTAGAATTGTAAAATTCTATCCCTATGGAGCTGTTAATATTGAAGATCCCATGACTGGAAGGATATTTAAGGTGAATAGGCATATATTGAAACCATATTTTGATTGTTAAAGACTGGTTTTTCAAGAGACTGTAATGTCAGGTCACCTAGAATAAAGATTGGGAATGTCAGACTGACGACATTAAATCAAGCGATTTGTGGGAGGCAAACCATATTTATCATTGTTTATTTTGCTTTTATGTTTTTGTTTGGAATATTTAACATATATTTATATTTATACCTTTATTGATTCCGTGTATTTGAGAAATTTGACATTAAGAAAATAATTAGAAACTTCTTTATTTACCTAATTTTAAGAAATAATTGAGAATTCATTGGATCAAAATCAAAATAACAAATTTTTTGGAATTGGCGCATGATGCGCCAGATTGGCGCCTGAAGTGCCACATTCTAGAGAGCTTGCGCTCGAAGTGCTAGAATCGGTACCTAAAGTTCCGCGGCGATAAAAATGACTTAAAACATTTTAATAAGCAATTTTTGGTGAGTTCTTTTCCTTATAACTCCCAAAAATGGATTCCAAAGTCCATTTTAGGGGGGAAAACGAGAGAAGAGTTACTAGTTTTCAACTCATATGGCTTCCCTCTCTAAAAATTTCATGAGATTTAGAATTTTCAACTGGAAAAAGTTCGTCAGTTTTGATGCGCATAAGTAACATTATCAAGTTCTTGTGAAGAAGGGGCTAATAAAAAAAAAGGATTTGTGAAGCGAGGATTCAACACACTAAATACTCGAGTGGAAGAGATTATTGCGCAGAGACTGTGGGAAGTGCTTTGCTACACTACTGTCACTGTAGCTATCTCTGCGTTGAAAGAGTTTTATGTAATTCTACATGGAATCAACCAAAGAATTATCTATGTGTGAGGTAGGTTTGTGCAATTCACTCCTTTAGGAATAAACGAGATGGTTGTGATTGAAAGTGTTCCTATTTGCCATTACGCAAATTTTACCCTTACAAGAGATAATATGAATGAACTCTATCGATACCTTATGGATGAAGATGAAAATTAAGAGGCCAAAGATGATGGAAATGTAAGTTTTTTTTTCATCATTGATGAATCCTGCATCTAAGGCATGAATTTTTTTTATTGCATTGAAATTACTTCATACTATGAAAATTAGTAAGGTAACTAAGGAGAGTGTTATTCTGAATTGGTGTATTCAAATTGGAAAACCTGTTGATATTGGTGCAATAATTGTGAAATTGGTTTTGGGTTTGATTGTCAATGAATCTACAACTGGACTAGGACATCCATCCACAATTTTCCTACTATGCAGTCAATCACAAGTACCTTATGAGAGTTAGGAGAAAGTGCTTCTTCCTTGGAAGCCGATAGACCCAAAAGTCTATTGCAACTCTATTAGAATGGGAGTTGAGAATGATATGAATGTACTGCTGGATCAAGCATCCCAGATTTCATCACATATTCAACCCCAGTTCAAATGTACTTTTGAAAAGGATCATGAAGATAGAAAAAGAGTTACAAAACCTTATGCATGCAATTGGGAATCGTTTTGAAATGTTGGATCATCTGGATTGGAGGCTGAAGGAACATTTTGAACATACTGGTTGTATTGAAGATGGTTTGGTACATATGTTAAAGAAACAAGCTTGGATTTAGAAAGATTCAACTAAAGAATTTCTTTATCGACCCTTCTACAACTTGTACGTACACTATCAATCTATGGGACATATCCAGGAGCACGAGAGTGAAGAAGATGTTTGAACTTACTTTATGCGCAAAACATTTCGTCTAGTAATGCTTGTTTTAGTTGTATTGTTGTGTTGGATTGTATTTACTTTCATTGATGAACTTTATTAATGTTTATGTTTGATATTTCGATGTTTTAGAATTTAGTGTTAAGATGTTTGGCTTGCTTTGGACATTGAATTAGATGTTTGTTGGCTTGAAAAATTGTTAGTTTGTAATTGTGTGAATTATATATATATATATATATATATATATATGAATTTTGTGTTGTTTGTGAAAGTTTGGTGTTAAATTAGTGTTTAATTATGAGTATAAATGTTTATTTGACTTAATTAGAGGTTGAAGTAAAGCAATACACAACAAATTTCCTCAAAAAGTGAAATCTGGAAAAATTACAGCTTTGGCCCCTGAAGCGCCAGTTGACAGAGAGTTGGCGCTGGATGCACCATAATTGGCGCCTGAAGTCCTAAATTCTCGAAAACACCAGATTGCCAAAAAAACCCTGAAATTACCCAGTAAAACTCCATTTTTATTGCTTTGGTCATCTCCTACCTCTAAATCGTGACCTAGAACTTCACATTGTGCACATTAGAGAATATTTCAAAGGCCAAAGATCTTAGATTTCATCTTCTCTTGGTAAGAGCTTCACTTTAATTTAGAAATTTTTTATTTTCACCATGAATTTTTCCTACATTATGGAAGATCTAAAATTTGGGAGTTTTGATGGAAAAGCTTGAAGAAAACCCATGGTGAAAAGTTTCTTACCAAATAATTTTACTTGGGGAGTTAGATTTTTTATTTTGTGATTTATTTCGATTTTATTTGTATTTTCATTGAAATTTCGATGGCTCCACGAGTAAAGAGAGGGAAGCCGTCGGGAGATTTTGATCCAAGGAAATTTATCAATTTTAAAGCCCAACATTGTTATAATACTCAAATGGAATTGAGAAAATTGATCCAGGAATGAGCATTTGCTAACATGGGTGGCGAGATTGAGAGGTTGATCATCGCTAAAAATTGGGAGAGATTTTGTTACTTCACTGCAGTAGAGATTGTGCGTATGATTCGAGAGTTTTATGCCAACTTTCAGTTCACCACTGACGATCACATCCTTGTGAGAGGTAAAGCAAGTTGAGTTTTCTAGAGAAAGGATCAATGCATTTTATGGGTTAAGAAATGCATTTCACTGTGAATACATTGCATTTTAGATGACTGATTCATCACTTGATGAAGTGATTGACTTTCTGACTAATGGAAGATTAAAAATAATAAGAAAGTTAACTTCTCCACTTCCATGATGACTATTCAGTAAAAGGTATGGAACCACTTCATCTCTGCTAAATTACTACCAACAAATCATCTAAGTTTTCATTTAATGCTTTAAAGCATGTATGCATTTTTTAAGTTAGTACATGCAGTATGCCAGAGCCCAGTTTCATACTAAGAAATCCTCTGAAGGTTAGTTTTTTTTTCATGCATCTACCATTTTCTTTCACCGACTAAATTTCGTATTAACACATTTTTAAATTAGTTAAAAATTTAAGTTTGGGGGAAAGAAAAATTTCTTTTAAAAAGAAGTAAACCAAATTTTATTTGTCCTCAATTAAATATATTTTTAAAACTAATTTAACATAACCTGAGATATTAAGATTTAACTTTAAATGACTATACTCATGTTTATGAATATTATGGTAAAATTAGGTAAATTTTTTTAATAATGAAGGTCTATTTTTAAGTTAACGATGTTTGGTATGATAAGATAAGACTATGATTTTCTATTTAAAGTAATGAAAATTGTATTTTTTGAAGTATTAAGAATTTTAGAATTTCATGTAAGAATAAAAGAATGAAAAATTATGAAAAATCATAAACTAAAATGAATTTATAAATTGAAGTTAAGAAGATGTTAAAATTATTAAAGACTATCCAGATATAGTAATTCTCACTTGAAAAGAAAAAAAAATTGAAAAGATCCCGAATAAAATTTAAAAAAAAGGAGAAAATAAAAAGAAGAATAAAAATAAAAGAAAGAAAAGAAAGGAAAAATAAGTGTGGAGAAGCTTGAGGAGATGCCTAATAAAAAATTGGCTTCACTTGAATCAACTTAAGGAAATGACTTTATTACATTTTCTAAACTTATATTGGAATATTAGAAGCATTACTAGTAAAGTTTTCATGAAATTCTTTTCCATATGAATGTTCTAAGTATCCTTGATATGAAAAAGTAGAATTCTTCTTGAAAAGAATAGAGATTCAGAAATCTTAAATTTGATTACTAAGTAATCTTAGACTTAGAATTTGAATTTAAGTTATTAAAGATTTTCTTAAATTTTAATATTTTATTTATTAAACTAAAGTATAGAAGTCATAAGTTAATCTCTATGCTAATTCATATGTTTTTATGTAGTAAAAGTGTCACTTGATGACATGTAATATTTAAGTTTGGGGGATTTTGATACACCAAAATAATATGTTATTTAAGTATACATTTTATGTTTATTTATGTTGATATTGCACTTTAAAGAAGGGTATTTTCATGTTTTTATTGCAGGTATAACAATTTTAGGCATTTGGAGCAAAAGTAACAAATATGACAAAATTTGGAGCAATAACAACGAATTTTGGGATTCTGGCGGCTGAAACGTCAGAACTAGCACTTGAAGCGCCACTTTACAGAGAGTTGGTGCCTGAAGTGCTTGAGTGCCAAAACTGGAGGTTGAAGCGTCATTTGACAGAGATCTGGCACCAAAAGCGCTAGATTTGGCACCTGAAGCGCTAAAACCTAGAACAAAGCGGTCTTAAGCAAGTTAGCGCCTGAAGCACCAGAACCAGCACCTGAAGCGCTAGAGACAACTTTTTGCTGATTAAGGCAATTCAGGACAAATTTTGTAGAAATTTCAAAAAAACACTTGTTCTAAACAACCTATGGAGTGATTCAATGCGTCTAGATAGTTTTAAAGATTCTTTGATGAAGGGATATGTCTCTTGGATCAATAAACATGTATTTTGAATTCAACAGGGTTGACTTTTGAACAAAATTTTTTTGGGATATTTAAATTCTTTTTCGTAGGAGGAAACCTCTAATAAAGAAGAGGGAAGTATAGGGCTTGAGGTGGTACATGAATGGGGGGCTGAAGAGAGAGATTGTGATGAGATAGAGGGAGAGAGAAAGTCAAGGGCTTAAAGATTTTCTTCAAAGATTGTAAGAGGAGAGGGAGGTGAGAGATTTCTTCTTCATTACACTTCTAAGAGAGAATTGAGAGTGCTTGTAAAGAGAGAAAGTTCTTGAAGAGAACTTCTAGGGATTTGCTTGGGAAGGATTGCGAGATAAGTTGTGTTCTATTCTTTCCTTGTTTTGTAAACTTGTTTTTATATATGAAATCCATGTTTTATCATATCCTTCTCATGAATTTTGAGTAGTCTTCTTTATCATTCTCCCTACTTTGAGATATGGTTTTGTGAAGACTTGATTTTGTTTTATACGGTTTTAAATGTCAATAATTTGTGATGATTTGAACTCCAATCATCATTTACTTTTTGATCTGGCCAATTGAAATGTTAAAATGTGTTGAGAAACATATGTTCTGAAAGGACTATGGTTTCTACAACATGGAGAGAATCACATTTGATTCTGTGGGAGAGGATGTCATCCATGGGGTAGAGGGCAAATAAATAGAGAAATATACTTTGTTGGATGCATAATTGAAGATTATAAGTTGACAGATTAAAATTCCTCATTTAGTTCAGTTGATTGGAAACTAATGCAAGATTATTAGACCTTAAGTGAGGGAGTAGTGGGAGCTCTAGAGTGGCAGCCGATATCCTTGCAGCCTAACCACTGAATTAAGGACCAAACTCTGGATTAATTAATGTTCTTTATGTACTTGGAAGAGGGTAAAGTATAGGATTGCTTCTATTTGGCACAAAACAATTTATATATAAATATATTTTCAAATGATTTTAATTTCTTCACAAACCATATATTCATTATAAAGGGGAAGGATGCTCTCTTAAATTTTAACTCTTCACCACAAAATCGATTTAGTTTTTGTAAATTTTACTTTTGAAAGTTTAGCAATTAATTTACATAACTTAGTCTTTTAAGTACATTTTATTTATCATTCACTCATTTACTTTAGATTCACATTTTGTACTTCACTTTTGCAGTTTAAAATTGTAGTTTACATTATAATCTTAAGAATTTACTTATAAGCATTTCTAACTTCCCCATGGAATCGATATCTAGGACTCCATTAGTTCCCTTTATTACTTGAGTGATACACGTACTTGCGTTATTTTTAGGGGATTTGACAGTTTAATGTTTTTTAAATGATAAAACTATTTTTACTATAGTTATTTTTATTAGGATTAAATTGCATATTTACTATTGTATATTTCATGTGTATTTTGTAATATTGAAAAGTATTTGCAAAATTAATATACTAAATCCACTCGCATCAAGTTTTTGGTGTTGTTGTTAGGGATTTTAATTGACATAAAACACGCAAGAAAATAGCACATATCAACGGCACATCAATTATCAAAATATTGGCCCAAATTATATTTTGCGACTGTTGTGAATATGTAAAATTATTTAGAAAATAGATAATAAGCCTTCAAACTGGAGGTACTATGCAAGTGTACTTATCGTTTCAAGTAAATAGGATTTTCTTAAAAAACCCCAGTATCGATCCCACAAGGAATAATGTAACTTTGTAATAATAATTTAGAAAACTTCTATCTAAATTGTAGATAAAAATGATAGAAGAATGGTGTCAAAAGTTTTGTAGAAAATAACAACTAAATTCACGAGAAATCTAAATTTAAACAGAAAGTAAGAACAAAGTTTAAAAGATTAATAAGTTTAAAAGTGTTCAAATATAATGAAAATAACTTTCCCCTTACAAAGAGATCTTAATCAATGTAGGAATTGAATGATTAAAGATATAAAATGATGTATTGTGACAAATAGGAGCATACCTATTTTTTATCCCTTCTCGATGCTACTAAAGAACATTGGCTAACCTTAAGTTTGTTCCAGCTTGTGTAGTAGTGTTGAGTAGATTCTGGCCTCTCTCTTCCAGATTATCCACTATACCCTCTCTATAAGACCTACTAGGGACCATTAGATCCAAACTCAAGATCAATTTGACAAAAGAATCTAGCCTATCACTCTAGAAACATTAATTCTACGCCTATCAAAACTTATTTCCCTATCTATTTCCACTTCCTCTTGGACGATCACAACGACTCTTTCTAAAGTTAAGTGTGGTACTCACTAGTTAGTGAATCATAGTCCTCCCTGGTCACTATGATTCACAATGAATTTTAACATCACGAATGGACAATTTTGTAGAGTCAATAAAGAATCAGTGAAAATACCATCACAATTTTATAAAATAAAAATAAATCTTTAAATCAATCTTATTTCTCATATCTGAGGAGCAAAAAAGAAAGCTGCTCAGAATTCATGGAGATAAAATTAAAACACATGATTTGTAGTGAAAGCCAAGCCTTAACAACAAAAACTTAAACACAAATACAAAGAACTTTTCTTATGTTTTCTCCCCAAGCAAATTCCAGAAGTATCATTCATGCAATCTCCAAACTTTTCTTATACATTCAAAGACTCACAAAATAAACTAACACACTCATTCTAAACACACACTAAAACTCATGCCAAAACCACTTGAAAACTACTTAAAAACTCTCTATATGACTCTTTTAACTCCTCTTTTTCATTTAGCCCTTGGTTCCTTTTAATAGATCTCTAAAAATACCCAAGGGTCAATTAAAGCACCCTTTCAAAATTTAGCCAAATTCAATGCATCTTCTAGAAAAACTGTTTCTGGCGCTATGACACCCATCATGTTGAATACCCGAGGCTATGGCCCAAGGGCTGGAGCTATGATGCCATATGATGTTGTTCCATTTTGCCCTCATTTTCTCTAAAGATTCATTCCTTGTACCTAAAATCAAAAACATGAAAAATACCTTCCTTTAAATTGTAGTATCATAAAAAATGTGCATAAAATGAACATTTTACGTATATTAAAAGTAGGTAATTTTAAGGTGCATCACATAGTCATCCGATTCACTTGAGGTTAATCCTTTAGTTTCTATTCAAAGCAACCGTTAACCAACACATACACATACATGCAGTAATATTGGATTAGAAGAAATGCTCCAAATACTTGGAGATCAATAAAAAAAATCATTTTGATTTTCAAGAAGTAAATACCCATTTTTCTAATTTAGATAACAACTTAATAGACTTCAAGTTTCAAGTCAATAAATTAGAAAAAACAATAAACAAACCAAAAGGGAAATTTGTAAAGAAATGGATACATGAATCCTCACTGGGAGTTTAAGGCGAAGTGTTAAGGCCAGAGAAAATTGAAGAAAGAGGAAATTAATTTCACTATTCACTGCAATAGAGAAGAAGAAAAGAAAAGAAATAAAGGAAGTTGAAGAACATCCCAAATGTTCATTAGAGGATTTACTAGCACAGATTGAAAAACTAGAGGTGGTAATGAAAGCACCTGCAAATTTTGAATCTGGACAAATAAGAAGGGTTGAGTCTATTCACATCAACCAATAATAGCAAAAGGATTGGATATATCTGCCATTGTTATTACCCCACAAAATGCACCTACTGAGAAAGTAAAGCCACTTTAACTAATAACTTTTGATAAAGTATATGAACAATTTATTAGAGAACCTAAAGAAAAAATACATACAGTTTATCTGACAAAAATGGATGTGGCTAAAGATGTTATAAGGAGGAAGAGTGGAAAGACACACGCTATGAAATTGTAGATGACTATACTGATAAGATACATAACATAACCCTTTCTTTTTATGTCTCATAACTCATATGTTGGCATTATACATGAAGAGTGTTGGTTTTATAGGTTTGTCCAACAACATTATTTATCGATTTTCCTGCTGGAGTTCAAATTCCAATTCACATGCAAGAAGTAATCAATATATAATGTAGCAAATACACTGCTATGTAAGTGCACTCTCATTTTTTTAATGTTTTGAATTACTTTTGTATTCAATTGTCACAAAAAATTATATGTTTCAAATGCAGGGATGAAAATACAACTATTGAGGTAGACATTTCAATAAGTTGAAAATGCCTTGAAGATATATTGATTAATGATGGGATAAAAATGAGCATGTCGATTGTTTTGAAATGATACTGGCAAATAAGAGGTACAAATCACCCAAATTATACATACCCTACCTCTATGTGTCTCCACTACATTGGGTAAATATTCAACTTCAAGTCATTTGTAGTACACTTAAACACATCCACTATTATAAGAGTTCTCTAATAATATTTCTTTTTTATGCAAATGTAGATAGGTCAAAACTCAACACAATTTATTAAGCACATTAGGAAGGAAATAATTAAACATGTGGAGTTTATTTTCATACCAATAACTAATGACCAACACTGTACTCTACTATTTGTGGAGCTCAAGGATCATAAATGGAGATTGTATGACTCCTTACAAAATGCATTTGATGAACACCCGCGACACTGTAATCACACTTAGTAGAAGATCATTCATTTTTGAAGGATTTTTACATTTTATATGCTATCATCTATTTAATTCAACATTAACATTTGCAGATTAATCATTTTGTGAAGGATGCCGGGGGAGCTTTCCAGAATGACTTGAAAAAATGACCAGTTGTCATGGCTAAGGGAATTTTGGTGCAAAGCAATAACTTTTATTGTGGTTTATTTTTATATATTATATAAAAACACTAGTACAAATAGATAGAGGCGATTAGAGTGATAAATTAGGATGACAATAAGATATGCCTAGATTTAGTGCAGAAATAGTCTATGATATGTTTAAATTTGTGTTGTTTCAAACCTCATTTTGAGCCTAAAACAAAAATTTACCCCAACCATTTGATTTAATTAAACCCTAATCTCCCTATCCCATCCTAAGTATGTGAACTGGCCACTGATCTTGACTTTCAATATAGATGTAAAATGCAATATATGCGACTATATGCTTAATTTACTTAATAGTTATTCTTAATTAGTAATAAAGCCAAAAACTTGATTCAAAGAAAAAGCTAGGTAAGTTTTCCACTATGAAACAAAAAAGAATACAATTATAATAATCAAATATGAGATACTACGCAAGTATGCGTATCATTATCAAGTAATATAGGAATTTTTTATTAAGCCCCAAATATCAAACCCACAAGGAAGACTGCAATATGCACTTTAAAAAGTTTACCTGAAAAAAATCTATTTAGCAAAATATTCTTACTTAAGCTTAAGATGTTATAATAAGATTGAAAATTTGATTCTTTTGTAATTTTTGGTTTATGAAAAGAAAGTAAGCAATTAATTAACTTAACAAAATATATCCAAGATGAAAGCAATATAATTAAAATTTATTTTTCCTTATCATAAATCAGTAATAACTATAGAAATTATGCTGTGGAAATATGCTAAATGTGTTGCGTCAAATATAAGCAATAATATTCTTCACCCTTACTAAAGACGCTATAAAATATATTGGCTAATCTATAGTTTGAATAGTTTTAAAGATTGATTAGGTAGGGAAGATACTAACTCTCACTCTATATTCCCTCTTCTCCGTCCACATGGGGCCTAACATCTCGTACCAAATCCTAAAACTATAAATTAAATTGGGGGCTTTAGCCTATCACTCTAAAGTCCTCTAAATCTACACCATTGAAAAGCTTATTTCCCTACTTATTTGCACTTAACCCAATGAAATACCTTCTCATTCATGAAATCAATATGTGATTTTAATCATCTGTTGACTGAGACAATACCATCTCGGATCTTACATGTTCTCGCAACATGTATTAACATCTTAATTGGTCAAATCAAGAAGTAAATGAAATACAAGGTTTTGAATCATCACAACTTTTTCCAACATTGAAGTCTAATACTTCACAAAACTTCCTTTAAATACTTAGTCACTTATAATTTTAAGGGAAAAGATAATAAAAACTACTCAGAATTCATGGAGAAAACACAACCACAAATAAGTTTAAAAGTAGAAATCATGTCCACAAAGAAGAAATCTAAATTAAAACCAAGTGTAGTCACAAAGATAAACACTTATCTCAAATCCTCTCCACCAAATGTCTTGAAGTTTCTTTGAATTCTCTTCATTCACTCACAATACAAACTAACACTCAAAATAAAAAGAAAGTGGCTGACGCGACGATGATGGGCAACGACGGCGACACTGGATACTTGGATGAATGATTGATATGGATGTCTAATGGATGGCCTCTTATTTTGATGATCCAAGTATTCTTTAATAAATATCCAAAAGGTGCACTGGTGTCCCTTCAAAATGTTTCTCCATTCAATGAATCTTCTAGAAGTTCCACCTTTCAAAAGTGAATTGAATGAATTTTCGTGTCCATGGATTATTTCCTACACTTTTAACCAAGGGTTCCTTCAAATACCTCTACAAAAATTCATCTAAATTCAATGAATCATTAAATAACTACTTCTGGCACTTAAGCGCAGAGTACCTCACACTTAGGCATGGCTTTCTAGCGCATAGGTGCCAATGCTTAGCGCTTAGGCGCCCTAGTTCATTTTTGCACCTTCATCATTTTTTCTCCAAATTTGACCCTTTTTCACACCTTTTAGTATTTTTCATCCATTTGATTGTACCTGAAAGAAAAAAACACAAATACGTGTAATATCTTAAAAATAGGTATAAAAATATTTATAAAAACAATATATATTTTATGTGTATCAAAATTCCCCAAACTTAAATTGTTACTTTTCCTCAAGTGACCTTTCAATCCTTAAACACTAAATAAGTAGATGATATATATGAGTTTCTTAAGGAGTTACTAAAATTTTGATATAGAAATATAGTAGTCCAATTTAGAAAAAATATTAGTAAATGCGATCAACTTAGAGTTTAAAAATTTTTAATGTTAAGAAATATGAAAATATGAGTTTCTATATAATTCAGAAATATTGTTGATTCTCCAAATATAGAGTTTTTGTTCTTTATATTCTCCACCTAAAAGTTTTTATTAAGCATAATTTTACTTACTATATTATATCCTTGAGCTTAAAAGTTTCTCAATTCTTATACTTTAGATAGATCAGATGTGGAACCAATTTTTGATTAGGCACTAATCCTCAAGCTTCTCTTCCGTTTCTCAATTTTTCTTCTCTTTTTTTTTCATTTTTCTTTTTCATTTTCTTTTTTTTTTTCATTTTCTTTTTCTTTTTCTCAAGCAAGGATTACTATATTTGGATAGACCTTTAATGATTTTGAACCCCACTCTTCCTATCCTAAAGTAAATAGTTGATATTTTTCTTTCACTTAAAAGTATAATAATAGTTTTTGAACATTACTTTAAATAAAAGAAATTTAAGTTTTGAAAATAAAAGTAAATCTTCTAAATTTTCAAAAATAGAAATTTTCTTACTAAAGATAGTTACACTATACATTGCATTTTCCACACTAAAAAAAATTAACTTTAAGTTTTTCTTTATTGCTATAAATTTTAACTGAATTCTCTTACTCATTTCTATATTCAAAATTTTACTTCCCTAATATAACTTCCTATACATGGTCATTTTTCTTCAAATCAAAATAATTTTTTTTTTAAATACATTTGAGAACAAATAAATTTCAAGTTTTTATAAAATTAAAAATAGGAGTAAAAATTAAATTGATCAAATTTTAATGTATTTAACATGTAGAGATTCATTAGACTTCTATGCAGTGGAGTATAACATAAAATCAAACAAGCACACTAACAAACATACATGACTACAACAAAAAGAAAAATATCTGGTAATAAATTGTAAATTTAAAAACATGCAGTTTTTAAGTGATAAGTTAGCTATATTCTAAACCTACATAAAATCCAGAATTAAGTTCAACACTGACTAACTAAATACACTAAACAATACAGTTAACACAATTACTGCCACAAAACATAATAACTACTCACAAAAACATGAATACATCACAATAATGTCTATTAAACAAAGCACAACAAAAATTAACAGTCTCAATAAGTACATCTCTAAACACAACCAAAAAGTACAAAATAAATGCACCATCAACAATTCACAAAACAATAGATCCAAGCTAATCATCCTCATCCTTTGCATCATTCTCATCACTATGCCAAGTAGTTGCAGGCTCATATGGTGGATATCTAGGGTACTGAGGAAATACAACTTCCTGATTATCTCTCATGAGGTTTTCCATAGATAAGTTGAATTCACCCTCATAATCACTATGTCTCTTTATTTATCCATCCATATGCTATGCAAAATGTTCTAAGTTTGATACCTTTTTGTTGGTATAAATGACATTATCCAAAATCCTCTGTAATAGCTGTGATTGAGAATCAGATCCAGAAGGCTGACCCTGAGATGTAGGTACACGTTAAGTAGAAGCTCCAGATGTAGAAGCAACAGAACTATTAGAAAATTCTCCTCTCTAGCCAAAAATAGAATGATGCGAATAAGATTTCACATTCACACTAGTAATGGGCTTAAGAGGTTGCAAGGTCTCCTCCCAACTATCTAATCTAGCTCCAGCCCGCTCCCGAAAAGAAAAGATCAATGATACAAATCCCAAACCTGCAGCAGTAGCAATGACAATATAACTGGTAATAACTCTAAGAATCAGAGCTTCAATGTCAATAGTCTTGAACTGCTGGATACAATAGTTCAAAGTTGATCAATCACGGGTCACTTTACTAAGATGATTTATAGGCAGCAGACAAGCTGAAATAAAATAATGTCATGCCTTGTTGTGGCATCCAACTTTGAAGTAGAAAAGTTAACTCTTCTTCATTTATAATTTTCTAAAGTCCTCTTCCAGCAGTCAAATATGAAGTAATCTCATATAGCTCCTCCTCAGTATGACTATAATTTGAATAAAAACACAAAGTGCTTAAGGACAAATGATAAAATTGATTTATTACTTTGGTGAAAAAGGCACTATCTTTCCCCTCACCATGACTCCTTCTTCTTCAACTTTAGGGAAATTTTCATAGAACTCCCGCAAAACAGAAATCACTACAACAATAGAAAAACAACAGAACCGCTCCCACTGTTGGTGAATAATCAGATCTTCCACAGCTCCTCCCAGACTTTTAAAGCATCGCGCAGGAATCAATTTCCTTGATTGCAGTTCATCACTGTATCGATCCTGAGCTCTCAAATTGACAAATTTGCTTGAATCGAATTGACCCTTTCCTTTTTCTCCTCTTCATTCTTGGTGTCATTTCTCAAAGATATCAAATCTAACAATTTTTAATCCAAACCACCAAGAAATCTTCAAGGTAGAGTAAGCCTTAGCTCCAAAATCACAAAATCCTGAGGTTGAAAGCAATGACAAGGTGCGATAATGGCATTTTCAAACCAATTTGTCACTTAAAATTATTCGTAAATTGGTTTTTGTGAACTGATGCTTAAGCGCAAATGGTTCAGCGCTTAGGCGTCTGTCTCTTAGTTTAAGTTGTGCTTAAGTGTAGGGTTTTGGCGCTTAGGCACCAGTGAACAAATTTTGATTTTTAGATTTAAGTGAAATGCACTCCTAGCCTAAGTCAACCAACCCTACATGGTTCATAACTCTTTAATAACCATTTTCTTCCCTTTCAATTCTACTCTTACTCAAGATCCTCTAATCTTAATTAATTTAGTTCAATGCAAAATAACACAAAATTTAACACAAAACGTACCTATATTCATTCACGATCGATTGCAAACATTTTTAAATACATAAATTCTCAATCTAAATAGTCTTGGATGAGAAAACTCATAACACAAACATTAGACAATCATAACATTGATAACATACTAAACTCACTTAACATTAAAAATCAAACACTAAACACATAAACATTAAATGACGAACATAATTCCATTCTCCTTTAGTAGTTGGAATATAAATCTGAAAGAACAGACAATGGATAATAACTCTGTTTGAATCTTCTTCAATCCACTTGTTCTTCAAATACATAGCCTTGCCTGCTTCTTCTATAAAACTAGTATGACTAAACTGCATCTTAAGTTTCCGTCCCATATGATCTAGATGTGCGTTAACTTCCATCATTTTGCTTCAATTGAAGCCACATCAGCCTCAATTTTAGTGATTTTCTTCATTATTCCTTTGATACTAATAACAAAGAAATCATTATATAACTCTTGCGCACTCTGACTAATAAAATTATTTCTCATTGCCTCCTTCTTCTTTAAATCACTCTCCCAAGATGACTTTTTTTCCCCCAAACTCTTTCTTTTTCACTTAGGATTTAGGGTTAAATGTAAGTGTGGTGAGACTTCTTCTATTTATAGGCTCTAAACTCCTCATAAAACTCTTGAGCACATCTTAGAACTGTCTCTCAGCTAGAGCCAACCTAATCTCTGTTAAAAGTTATAAAAAACAAAATTCGTATATGTTTTTTAACTGCCGGGCTTAAGCGTCGGTGCTCAATTTAGCACAGGTCAACTTAACATCCAAATACAAGTTCTAATATGTCTAAGTCATCTTTTAAGGTCTTAGAATAATTACTAAATCATTATATATTCAAAATACTACAAGAATTTTTTAAATCACACACAACTGCGTAACAATAAAAACAAACACATAGATAACTATGGGTTGCCTCCCACAAAGTGCTTGGTATAACGTCATCAACCTGACGTAACCAGTGCTTATTCTGGTTTACCCAACTTCATAAAATCATTTAATTTAAGTTGGTCACCTAAAAAGTAGGATTTTAGCGTTGACCATTCACTTTGAATATTTTATCAGGAGTCCACTTAAACCAAATGGTTTTAGCGTTGACCATTCACTTAAACCAAATGGGGACAATGGGAAGTTCTTTACTGGGGTCAAAATCAGGAGTCCACTTTAGTAGTTTCATTGAGATTCCTTCAATCAAAATTGATTATTTAGAAAAGATTATAGCAAGTCTTCTTCCCTTGTGAGATTGATGAGAATATGCCTTCCATCAAGTAGGCCTACTTTCCAAGCCCCTTTGAATTTCAATCCATCAAAATATCTTCTCACAGATTCCATTTTAGGGTGGCCAAGTTGAAATTTACCAACTAAGGTGAATTTATAACATTCAGTAAGACCATTTAGGTCCTCCTCAGTGAAGTTGATTCTTGCATATAAGCTTGAAGAGAGGGTCATTACCCTCATGATACTCTTGAGGAAAAACCAAATCATCAGAACTCTAAAGTTTATCATATCCTTTCCCAACAATGTCAGTAAAAGTGGCCTTGGTCCATTGAATATTTGTGGAAATATAAATTGTATTAGGGTCAGACATCACTGAAAGGTCCCCAGTACATAAATTAACAAAAAAAAGGGGGGGGTCAGAGTTGTGGAACAAACACTGAGCTGACGATTCAAGTAACTAGTAAATGAAGGTGTAGAGCAGCAAAAGGCATGGTAGAGACAAAGCAGTAGAGAGAAAACCAAGTAACCAAACAACCCACAGAGAGAACAAACCAGGCAACCAGACAAACAAACAGCAAAAACAGTGGAGCTAAGCAATGGAACAGTAATATTTGAAAGACCAAAAACCCGGGAAGAGGTAAGGAGTTAGAGAAAATCAGAACTTGCAAAAACCAGTGATGAAAGGAGAGAAAACTAATTGAACTTGATGAGGTAGTTGAGATTAGGTCATCTACAACAACAGCTAGATCCATTATGTCGAAACCCTAGCAGAGCACCAATGGAACCAGTCGCCACCCTATAATTAATTACATCTTAAATGAACAAAGTCACCTAAGAAGACTCTCGATAAAAATCAGGAAATTTTATCTTCAAGGATTTCAAAAGGATAGGACTTTTCAATGAGATCGAACAAAAAGGTGTAAAAGGGGATTGGTTCAATTTTGGAATATTTTGTTGTAGAGTCCAAAGGAGGAAGAACTAGGAGATGTCTTGGATCCAGAGGAGAACCTTGGTGACTTCCCAATCTATCCTAATGTTTGGCTTCAATTTTGAGGAGAAATATTTAGGTATTTCATCCTGCCAATTTTATTAGTTAAGGCTTACATTCGTGTGAACCGATCACACAAATAGCTTGGAAGATGTGAGGATTTAGGTCGTGACAAACGCAACCTCAGAATCCTAAGACGATTTAGGGCTTATATTGTATAGGAGGGCTGTACAAAGGCCTAAAGATAAAGTGAGGATTTACATTTCATAAGCAAGCAACCTCGAAGTCCTATGGCTTTGTTGTTTAAGTCTAAGGAAGGAAGATTGGTTTAGCTGTGGAATACAGGTTTTGCTGTTGAAGATGACCGTGCTGCCCACCATGCTAGCTCCAAGCTCCTTACCTTGATAAGTTTAAGTTCTCTAGTGTGTTAAGTTATGATGTTAAATCAGGTGGCCCTATGGTTGAAGTTCTTTAAATTTTATGGGGGCACATTAAAGTTGATTAGAGCGACATCGGTTAGTATCCTACAGTTCCCTCGTTCTGACACCACTATTTTCTATTAGATTCACTTAGTCAAAATGAACTTACTAAACTCAACTTAATGAGTTCCATAATTTCATTTAGACCATGGGAAGCCTTGTTAGCAACCGTAGGTTACCTCCTCCGAGGGATTCTCGATCATCCAATAGAGACATCTTAATTTAGTTGCAATTGTAGTTTTGTGTGATGTTTGTGATTAAATTTTGAGTTGTTTTATATTTTGAATGTTGCAGCGGAGAATTTTATCTTGGTTGATTTTAGTTTTAGTTTTATGGCTATCCTGATAGTTTTAGTTTTCATGCAGGGTGGCATCATTGTTTAGCTTGCAAGTTTGCAGGTATAAAAGTACAGTAGAAAGTACAAGAAAGGAAACGTTGAAAATTATAAAAGCATACCTGACGAGTCTTCTCGTTCCACCACCTGAAACTCAAAAGACATGTTAAGGCAGTTTATATGAAACAGGGAAGTAAAAGCTTGATGACCTATCTAACCCTAGGTCATATCTTAGTGGGTCATTAAGAGTTTAGTTAAGGATGATGTTGACAAGAAAAACATATTAAGTTTAGTAGATCTCCGAGGTATCCAACAGATCTAGAGAAATAAGCAAGTCCGCGCTACTCTCTTGCTGCCTGATGGAAGATCCCGAGTTCTTTTAAACTTATTATGTTACTTAATAATTCATCATATAAATACTGTAATGCTCAATGAACATTGATGTATCGATTACCCCTAAGAATGAGGTAATTATCATATGTAATTTAATTTTGAAAATTATGTTGGTGAAGACCCTTAAAGAGGCAAGTTATTATTATTAGAACACTTACCCAAATTTTGGTCCTAATTGGAGTTGTAGTGTTTGAAATACGTCTTAGTTTTAATTGATTTTTACTTTTTTAATCCTCATTTAAATGAAACTTGATTTAGCCTAAGTCACTACTAAGCCCTTAAGACCTAGGTGAGTGTTTCAGTTAGTTTTGAAAAGGTTAAGCTTTAGGTGGTCATAAATCATGATTTGAATTTTATTTGAAAATCAAAATCAAGGTATTGAATTGATTAATTATTGACTTCAAAAGTCATACCTCTAAGCCCTAGGTTCATTTTATTTTAATAAAGTTCCAAATTTTAATAATTTAGAAATTTATTAACTTATCTTTTTCAATTAAGAAAGTGAGGTTGGTGTCTACAAATTAACCACTTGTGTTTCAAACATCCAAATTTAGATCAGAGGTTACCCATTTCCCTCTTAAATTAAGCCTAAATGTTAATTAAGACTAAATTTCCAAAATTACATATTTGCACCTATGACTCTAACACTTCATAATTCGTCAAATTCAATTCAAATGACTTTGAAATTTTTATCCTACGTCATTCATGGGTCAATTAAGTCATCAGAGGAGAAAATATGATTTTTTAAGATTTAATTTAATTTATA
>NEWO01000363.1:604538-642305 GCA_003013225.1 Phalaenopsis aphrodite | reverse complement strand
GAGCTCCCTCAAGTTGACCCCATCTACTAGTGCTAGAGGTTAGGACCGATGTGTGGAACTTCAAGTTGAGAAAAAAAGAGTTTAGAATTTTTAATGGTGAGGGTTCCTTTTCTTGTCCTCTAAGAATAGTCAACAGAAAAGTCCTATGGCTGGACCCTAGGCTACTAAAGAAGAAGGACTAGACCTCAACCAAAAGAGAGGTAAACAATGATGGAGTGTCGAATGATGCTGTCAGACTTAGACTTTTTCCTTTTTCATTAAGAGAGAAAATTAAGATGTGGATAAACTTATTAGCACTTAGACCTATCAAAACATGAGGAGAATTATCACAAAAAATTTTATATAAATATTACTCACCATAAAAAACTACTAAGCTTAGAAAGGATATCTCATCTTTTTGTCAGTTTGAAGGAGAATCAATTTATGAAGCTTGGGAATGATTTAAAGATCGCCTTAGGAAGTGTTCATACCATGCATTACCATATTGGTTAATAATTCAATCTTTTTATAATCGATTGGTTGGATCTCTTAAATCTATAATTGACGTTGTTACTAAAGGATCATTAATGTCAAAACCATTTGATGAAGCATGTTCTTTAATTGAAGAGATGACTACAAATAATCTTCAATGGCCCTCTGAAAAGTTAACTCCAAAAAGTGTTGCTAGTATTCATGATTTTGATGCATTATCTATTTTGGCTGCTCAAATTGCTACAATATCAAAGAAGATAGATAAATATGGAATGAATTATACTCAAACACCTCCTGTGCTTGAGGAAGGTTCATTGGGACAAATGATAGATTCTAAATCATCATAAGAAACTTTAAATGCAATAAACAATAAATCTAATAATACTTATTTAAATTATTATAACCCTAGTTGGAAAAATCAACCTAATTTCAGTTGGAGCAATAATAACTCTAATGCTATAAATCCACATTGGAGGAATAATCTTGCAAACCAATTGGGAAATTCCAACAACCAGAGGAACATTTACTATAAACCTTATTATCCTCCAAGTTTTAATAGCAATTCAAAAAGTAAGGAGAAGAAATTGTCAATAGAATAATTAATATTGCAAATGTGTTGACCTCATTTTTGGTTAAGGTCTAGATTTTCCTCTTTAGTAGCCTAGAGTCTAGCCATAGGTCTTTCCTGTTGACTATTCTTAGAAAATTAGAAAGGAACCCTCACAATTAGAAATTTTAAACTCCTCTTTGCTCAACTAGAAGCTCCACACACTGGTCCTAACCTCTAGCACTTAGTAGGTGGGGTTATTATGAGGGAGCTCAAGGAGAGTTCCCATAGGACTATCGGACCTTAGGGTTGACCCTAAGTGTTGGTCTAGAGCTAAGGCACTCACCAGCAATCACCTCACTCACAATCACTCACAAATACAAACTCAAAATTTCTTGACTTTGATCCCTTAATCTTTTAGGATACTCATGTAGATGGCCTCCTAAACCCACTAGCCCTAGGCTAAGGGTTTAGCTAAGACCAGTACATAGAGGACCCAAATGAGTTTTCCCTTGGTCCATGGCTTATTTATGGTGGTTGGCACACCAACTCTACCAAAATGCCCAACTTAGCCTTTTGACCCTAAACCCTCAAATTACTTAGATACCCTTGGGACCCTAAATTTGGCCAAAATTCTCAAATTTACCTAAAATACCCAAATTTATTCAAAAATCATTTTAAACCTTTTGAAAACACCCAAATTACCCAAAATCACCAAAAATTGCCAAATTACCAGAATGCCCCTCCTTAGCCCAAAATTCCAAAAATTCCAAAAATCCTAAAAATTCCCAAAATACTTCAAATATTTCCAATTTCACTTTTCTCAACTACTATATAACCTAATTTGGCCAATTTGACCATTTTGACCAAAAACCCCAATTTGCCTTTAAAGTCCCAATTTCCCTAAATCCACTTCAAATGTCCATCTAATTGGTCCTAATTTCCCCCAATTTGAATTCTAAACTCAAATAAACCTTTCATATGACCAATCTAAACCAAATACAAGCTCAATTGGCCCATGCTTTGAGCTCAATTTTGATCTAAATCAAAAGCCCCAATTTTGGCCACATGACCTAATCTCACCCAATTAAACTTATAGTCCACTCAATTTGCCACAACGAAGGTTTTAAACTCTTCATAACACTAATAAACATCAAAGTTGACCTTCAATTGGCCTTGGTGAAGCCTCAATTTTATTTAATTTTGACTTAAGTTCAAAAGCCCCAAATGTTGCCCCAAATTGGCTATGCCTCCAAAATTCACCAAATTGATTGCCTTAATCCCAAAATTGGCACCCAATTTACATTTAAAACTCTTTATGATGTTCCTATTGATAATTTTCAACAATAAATTTGGACTTATCCCAAGGATAGCCCAATCTAGACCCAAGTCTAGCCCATCATGCCCAAAATGACCAACTCTCCAAAATTCTCCAAAAAGACCGCCCAATTGAGCTCAAAATCCTTTCAATCCTTCACCAAAATTGTTTATTACAATCATCTAAATCAAATGCATCAATTAATAGGGTCAATGGACATGGATAGCCTAGCCCAAACCCAATTTTTGGTCATTTGAACCCACATTGGACCCACACACAAAAATTAGCCTAACCACCCCAAAGCCACCAAATTAATGACTCCACAACCTTTAGTTGGACCTTAGTGACCAAGCTAACCCCCATAAAACCACCTAAGCTAAGCCGTGGACTAGAGGTCCACTAAATCAAGGGATCTTGATTCCCTATTTGCTTAAGCCTTGGATACTTTAGCCAAAACTAAACTTCAACGCATTTAATTGCTGTGACATATTCCCCTGACTCACTTGACCACCTAGCCACCTCCCCTGGCCTGGCCAGCTGGCCTAGTAGCCGGAAAGTACTACCTATTTCAAACTTAGAGGGCACGCCATCCAAATCAAATGTTAGAGCCTCTTTGCCCTCCACCTAAGCATAATTTTTCACCCTTTAATTGGCCCTGACAGCCACCCCAAGTCAATTTTTATAAAAAGCTCCCCTCCACGGCCATGGAAGGAGACTTGAAATTTTCTCAAAGAGAGCCCTCCAAACTGTTCACAGAGACTTTTTGAGACCTCCTCAGCTCAAGCCAACCAGTTTCCCTCACTGATTCCCACTATGGAAGATCAATTTTGAGCTCAAACTTTTGCCTAAAACCATGATAGAGCTCAAAACACCTCCACAGTCAACCAACCTCAAATTAAACTTACCCACACCTTCACCACCATGAAAGAAAAAAAGCCCTATCAAATCCCCTTCCACAGAGACCCTAACATAGCTCTAGACTACCGCATGAAATTGAGCTTGGTCGAATTCATACCTAAAACTTACACCACAGCAAAAGGCTCAATCCCTAGCCTCTTTGGACCCCAACAAAAATGTCGAGCACCTCTGATTGAAGCTTCCCTTCTCAGAGAAAAGGTATTGAACTCCCTCTCTTCTCGAGCCTAATTCGATTCTCCATTTGCTTATGCTTATATTCATGGCATCTTAACCATATAGATATGTTCCTCTAGTATAGACGAGCATTTAAAAAAAAAATTCATTCAATTTGGTTGAGCAATGAGGGAGATATCAAGCATTAAAGATGGATGGTTCTCAGGCTAAGCCATTGGGGACGATGACGGAGAGCCATCTGATTGCGCGTTTATCTCATCAAAGGATGAGATCAAGCCAGACAACGCTCCCTTACATGAATAGCGGGCCTAGTCATCACTAAGTTGGATGGTAGTGTCAAATAGGAGCGCACTACATGGAGCTTCGGAGTTGCCTAGGATGATTGGTGTCGGACGTTTAAATAGATAAATAGGGATTTAAATAATTCAGAAAATATTCTCTAACTTCAAAAATTCATATCTTGGTGTAGGAAAATCATATAAAGAAAAAAAAAATACCCTAGTGCTCAGTGAACAGAGGAGAACAATGTGGAAATGATTTAAAGTTCATTTAATGCATGTTTTATTTTTAATTAATTAAATACTCCATGCATGTCGACATTTCACAATGACTTGAAATTTTAACATGTTGTTGCCTCTCTCTTAGGAAACATTCCTTGAATTTTCCAAATTGAGAGGAGATCTCTAGATAGTGATCCATATTTTTCAAGTTTATGTCTATTATTTGCATAAATTAATTGTAATTATTCGCATGTTGCTTAGAGAATTCCAAAAAAAATTTGGAAGGTTTGCTATGACCAGAGAACCCTTTGGAAAATATTTCATGGGTTAAGTCATTAAAAATGCACCTAATTTCCACCAACCCTAAAACATAATTTTGGGTAACAAAAATATCTAAATGACTTGATTTTTAATCTCCACTAAGATTCAAAGTTCAGAGAACTCCCCATAAAAAAAATTAAAGCTCATTTAATAACTCAAATTGATTTTCTAAGTTAAATGGCATTTTTTACACTAAAATGATTTTTAATAATCAAAATATAACTCAAAAAATTATTAAAACTGGTTTTTGGAGTTCTATGTGATCAGACAAATTTTCTAAAAATAAAATTGTGTTAAAAATAAAAACTTCATTTTTAGCCAATTTTTAAATATTTTAGATAATTAAAAATGATAAAAATCATAATAATAATAAAATTCATGGTAATGTTTTAAATTGTTTCCTAAGCACTTATGAATAATTGGAATAATTTTCTTAATTTTCTAAGTGAGGATATTGCATTTTAAAGCTTAAAATAATTTTTAAAGGCTAAAAAATGATTTTCACCACAATAATTCCAATAAATCAAAGAAATATCGGAAAAATGTAAAATTTGCTTCTCTAGGTTCTCCGACCTTAGGGAGAATTTTCAAAAATATAAAACTTAATTTTCCACACTTAAAATATTTTATAATTAATAAATACTCTAGAAATTAAAATATTTCTTAAAATTCAAATACAATTCAATTAGTTCTCTGATCTAAGTCTACCTCCTGTAAATATTTCAAGGGATTAGGCTTTGTCTTGGTCATGTTATGGAATTTTCCTTAAAAAGTACTATTTTTTGCAAAAAAATATTTATTTAAATTAAATTAAATTTTGAAAAATCACATTTTCTCCTCTCATCTCTTAATTGACCCATGAGTAAGGTAAGATAAAAATTTCAAAGTCATTTGGATTAAATTTGATAAATTATGAAGTGACAGAGCCTGAGGAGAAAAAATGTAATTTTAGAAATTTAGCATTAATTAAATATTTAGGCTTAATTCAAAGAGGGAAAAGGGTAACCTCTAATTTTAACTAACTTATTTGGATGATTGAAACATAAGGGAATTAATTGGTAGAAACCAATCTCACTTTTGTTAATTAAAAGATGAAATGGTGATTTCCTAAAATTATTAAAGTTTGGAAATTCATTAAATTAAATAACCTTAGACTTAGGGGTATGACTTTGAAAGTTGATAACTCACTAATTTAATACCCCTATTTGAGGTTCGAATGATTTCCAAAAGTTTTAAAAATGAATCATCATCACTTAAAATTTTAATCTCTTTCAAAAATAACTAAGACAACCACCAAAATCTTAAGGGCTTAGTAGTGACATAGGCTAAATCAAATATGATTAAATGAGGATTAGAAAAATGAATATAATTAAAATTGAACATCTTTAAAACACTACAAGCACAAATTAAAAAGTTGGCCAATTGTCTTTGATAGAACTAACTTGCCTCTTCAAGGGTTTTCACCCACATAATTTACAAATTAAATCACAAATGATAATTACCCTACTCATAGGGATAATTGAAACATCAATGTTCACTAAGCATTAGAAGTATTTTTATAGGGTGAATTTATTAAGCTACATAATAAGTTTAAATGAGCTCAAAACTTTTCTTCAGGTGGTGAGAGGGAAGCATGGACCTGTTTCATCCTCCAAACCTATTAGATACCTCAGAGGTCTAATAAACTTAATATGTTTTGCTTAACAAAAATCATCTTTAATCAAACCCATAGGGACCCACCAAGATATGACCTAGGTTTTGGTAAGTCACTAAAACTTTACTTTCCTGCTTCACATAAAATGCCTAACATGCATTTTGAGTTTCAGGTGGTGTAATTAAAGTCTCACCATGTATGCTTTTACAAGTTACAACGCCATCTTTCTTGTACTTTCATATTGTACTATCGATGTTAACACAAACTTGCATGTTAAACAATAATGTCACCCTGCATGAAAACTAAAACTTTCAGGATATCCACAAAACCAAAACCAAAACAAAAACTAAAATCATTCAAGATAAAATTCACCACCACATCATTCAAAATATAAGACAACTCAAAATTTAATCACAAACATCACACAAAACAACAACTGCAACTAAATTAAGATGTTTCTATTGGATGATCGGGAATCTCTTGGAGGAGTAGACCTACGGTTGCTAATGAGGCTTCCCATGGTCTAAATGAAATTATGGAACTCATTAGATTGGGTTTAGTAAATTTATTTAGACAAAGTGAATCCAATAGAAAATAGTGGTGTGAGAATGAGGGAACCGTAGGATCCTAACCGGTGTCACTCTAATCAAATTTAACATCCCCTATAAAATTTAAGGAACTTCAACCATAGGGCCACCTGATTTGACATCAAAACTTGACACCTTAGAAAACATAAACTTGTCACAGTAAGGAGCTCGGAGCTTGCATGGTGGGCAGCCCGACCATCTTCAACTGCAAAACCCGTCTTCCCCAGCAAAACCAGTTACTTCCTTAGAATTAAACAACAAGCCATAAGACTTCGAGGTTGTTTGCTTATGTAACATAAATCTTCAACTCATCTTTAGGCCTTTGTACAACCATGTTGTATAATAGAAGCCCTAACTAGGATTCTGAGGTTGTCGGTCTTCATGACCTAAATCCTCACATCCTCCAGGCTATTTGTGTGATCGTTTCACACCAATGTAAGCCCTAACAAATAAAATCTTCAGGATGAAATACATAAATATGTCTCCTCAAAATTGAAACCAAACAATAGATAGATCAGGAAGTCACCGAGGTTCTCCTCCAGATCCATGACATCCTCTAGTTCTTTCTCCATTTGATTCAAAAAACAAAATGCTCCAAATTTGAGCCAATCCCATTTAACACCTCTCTATCTGATCTCGTTTAATAGTCTTATCCTTTTGAAATCCTTGAAGATAATATTTCTAGATTTTATTGAGAGTTTTCTTAGGTGACTTTTGTCATTTAAGATGTAATTAACTATAGGGGCTTGCCCTTATAGGAAGCTTTTTCGAACCCAACTTAATATAAAACCTATTTAATTCTTCATATTAAATAAGGGAAATTGTCGGCAAATAAAATGGTTTCGTAGACCAAACAGACGTCATACATTTCTTAGTTTATTTGATCGAGCCTCACCCTCAAGTCTTGTGTTTATCCTTCGGGATAGATACATGGTTTAAGGTATATCGCTTTTTCATTTAAACTATGAAAATATGGGGTCAGTTTGATTTCATATTTTTCTAAACATTAAAATTTCTTTCCAAAGCGGTCGATGGGATTTCGATTCCGGTGACCGACAACTTCTTACAGGCAACTCCCCAAACCAAAATAGTGCCGATAGCTTCTGGCAACTCTGCTGGGGACAAGTTTCTCTTTCCATTTAAATCAGGAAAATACTATCTTCATATTTCGGTAATGTGTTCATGTCGCTCATGGACCAAATTACCCTTCTTCCATTGACATACTTTACACATTTCTATCTTAGGAAAGTACGATCAACTTACTGGACTTCAGGACTGTCTGTTCAATCACCATTGGACAGAGGGGTTCAGGAGGCCATTAAAGACTCTTTAAATCTTCATGAGGTTTCGGACCCCAATAAGTGTGTTGGTGGACTAGTTCCACTTGGACATTATGAGTTATTAAATGTGTCCCGCACTGGGTCCTAAACACTGCACATCTTCCTTCCAAATATGATTTGTTATTTTGGAAATTAAATCAAATTGTGTTGTGCTGCGCGCGCTTCAAAATTAATTAAAAATTTCTACTTTTAAATTCCTTTTTACTAAAAATTTTAAAATCCCCACAAACTAAAATTTACCCGGTCTACAGATCAACCTCTGTTAATTTTTAGTGCTTGCACTAAAGATTACAAGGTTTTGGCCATATAACTAACCCCTGAACTTTATGTTTTAAAGCTTTTGCATTGGCCTACCCAATGTTGAACTTTTCGTGCAACTTGCCGACAAGCCATGAAGCCTGCAATGTTGCTCTTACCATTAAGTTTGGAGCCTAATTTGAAGGCCTCGAAGTTATCCTCAGGAAGGCTCCGTTTGTCGTAATGAAAAGCACCGCTCTGGAAATTCAGGAGCTGTCTACTGAATTCAACTTGAACTGTCTCTAGGACTTCCCTTCTTGTAAGAAGGCCAAGACTACCGCTGCCTCCATGGAAACTACCAAGCCTGCTGTCCCCACTGCTGCTAAGGGAAAAGAAGTTATGATCATTGAAGATTCGACTGAGGGATTAGTTGTCCCGCTATTAGTGTTTGAAATTGGGTCGGGTTCAGAGACTACACCACTAACTCGAACCTGAAGGAGAAACCGTAGCAGAAGAGTTCGGAGAGCTACTGAATCTCAGGCTCTTAAGAAAGTATCTACTGATGAAGATCCTCACAAGGATAAGAAATTTTGAAAATTGTTTATCCAACATCTATTGGCAGAGCATCTGAGGAAATGGAGGTGGTGGCTTTTTCAAGTCAACTTTAAGTGGACAAATATGTATTTCTAAACCTTTCAGAGCATCCTCTTGGGGTTTTTCAATTTCTTTTCTCTCTACTGCAGTATCTTTTTGAACTCTACCTTCCAATTTTCTTTTGCTTCTAAGTTGAATGAATTTTACTTCCTATTTGTTCTAGTCTTTTTGATTTACTTTAATATTACTAGTAAGTGTTTCATGGGATCTATTAGTTAATGAATTTACTAGTTGTCCCATTTTTTTCTCAATATTTCTATACGTAGTACCTTAACTTTGTAACTGATTTCCTATTTGTAAGACCACTTCTTCTATAGACAACTTTTCTCCTTAAATTGTGGATTACTGTTAAAACCTGAAGGTTAAGTAGGTCTATAATTACTGTTCACTTGATTGTTCCAATTTCCCAATGGGGTTACTTGGTTGTTCCCCATTGCTGATTATTACCACACGAAGTATTATTCCCGTTAAAGTTGGAATGATTCTTCTAACTTCGGTTATAATAGTTTAAATATGGGTTGTTTTGCTTGTTGGTTATGAAATTCAAAGTTCTAATGATGTTTGACAATCTACCATTTAGCCTAATGAATTCTCTTCAATTATAGCAATTGGTTGAGAAAAATTCATTCCAAATTGGTCTAACTTCCTTGAAGTTGTAGCAACGTGATTTGCTAACATTGTAAAATCATCAGATTTATGATTATTGACTACTTTCTTAGAATTTAACCTTTCAGAAGGCCATTAAAAATTTTTAGTAGTCATCTCTTCAGTTAAAACATAAGCATCATGAAATGATTTTGTCATCAATGAACCACCAGCAACGACATTGATAATAGATCTAAGAGATGCAACTATATCTTAGCCTTATCCCTTATTGAGAAAGGAAAAATTCTAAGTCTTATGGCATCCTATGATACACCATGATATTTGAATGTAGCACACAATTCTAGAAAATTTGCAAGATGTAAATTTTGATCTTCAGTTTGTGCTCCGCCAAATTGATTATTTGATACCATTTAGATAATAGCAGGTTTAAGTTCAAATGAATTAGCCACTACAGCGGGTTTTTGAATACTAGAATAAAGTTCATCAACTGTAGAGTTTGCATAATCTCTTAAAGGTCTAAACTCTTTAGCATTTTGATTATTTTCATTTTCCATTTCAAGAAAATTTTTATTTTTTTCGATAATTTTTAATTTTTTAATTTTTCTAATAGTTATTTATAATTCAGAATCGTAGGGTACAAGTCCTTTGGAACTTGAACAACACATACATTACTACAAAACACATAAAATAAAAACACACAAAAAAAAATTTATAAAAATAAACTACAATATTCCTATAATAAATCCAAAATTTTAAATAAAACTTTATAAAAATATAAATTTACTTTCTAAAAATTTCTTTGAAAATTTTGCAATATTCGTTAATTATCCCCGATAACGGCTCCAAAAATTTGTACCCGAATCTTTTTATAGATGCTAATGCGATGTATACGATTATATTCTTAATTTACTTAATTATAATTCTAACTCTACAACAAAACCAAAAACTTGATCCGGATTCTCTGGTTCTAAATGCTAATGTGATGTTGTGATTATATTCTTAATTTACTTAATTATTATTCTTACTTTACAACAAAGCCAAAAATTTGATAACATGAAAAAGCTAGGTAAATTCTTAACTTTGAAAAAAAATTAGAATACAATTATAATATTTAAATTTGGGATACCACGCAAGTATACGTATCATTATCAAGTAATATAGGACTTTTAGATTAAGCCTCGAATATCGAACCCACAGGGATAACTACATTATGCTCTTTACAAAACAGTAGAAATTAGATAACAAAATTCTACTAAGTAAAATATTCTTACTTAAACTTTAGATGCTATAACAGGAATGAAAGTTCAATTCTTTTTATAATTTTTGATAATTGAAAATAAAGTAAGCAACTAGCTAACTTAGCTAGATATTTGCAAGTTTAAGGCAACATAAATAGATTATCTTTTTCCTTATCATGAATCAGTAATAAGTATAAGAATTCTGTTATGGAAGTATTCTAATTGTGTTGTGCCAAATAGGAGCAATAATAATCCTTACCTTCACTTGACATGCTATAAAGAACCTTAGTTAATCTATAGTTTCAATAGTCTTGAAGACATGTTAGGTAAGCAATATACTAGCTCTCACTCTGGAGTTCCCTCTTCTCCGTCCACATGAGGGATAATATCTCGTATCAAAACCTAAAACTATAAATTAAATTAAAGGCTTTAGCCTATCACTCTAAAGTCCTCTAATTCTACATCCTTTAAAGTTTATTTCCCTATTTATTTGCACTCAACCCAATGAACTACATTCTCATCAATGATGTCAAATGTGATTCATACAATTTGTTGACTGAGACAATACCATCTCAAATCTTACTTGTTCTCACAACATGTATTAACATTTTAATTGGCCAAATCAAGAAGTAAATGGAGTATAAGGTTTAAAATCATTAATGTCTAATACTTCACACAACTTCCCTCCAATACTTAATCACTTACAATTTTAAGGAGAAAGATAAAGAAAACTACTCAAAATTAATGAAGAAATCACAATTAAAGTTGAGTTTAAAAGTAGAAATCATTCACACAAACAAGAAGTCTAAATTAAAACCAAATGTAGTCTTAAAGAAAAAAATTTATCTCAAATTTCTCTCCAGCAAATGTCTTGATATTCATTTGAATCTCTTCCAGCAATCAAAATACAAACTAAAACTAAAAATAGAAAGAAAAAGTGGGTGGTGGAGGCGGCGATGGACAGTGGCGGCGCCGTATATAGTGGTTGGCACTAGTCAGTGTAGAAGGATGGATGATGTTTGGCCTCTTCCATGGATGATCCAAGTCTTCTTTTATAAAAATCCATGAGGTTCCTTGGTGTCTCTTCAAAATGTGTCCTCTTTTAATGAATTTTCTAGAAGTTTTCTCCTTTCAAAAGCCAATTGAATGAATTTTCGTTTCCATGAAGTATTTCCCACATTTTTACCAAGGGTTGCTTCAAAAACCTCTCAAAAATTAGTTCAAATTCAATGAAACATCAAATAGCTACTTCCGGCACTTATACGCGGGGTACCTGGCGCTTATACATGGGGAACCTAGCTTTTAGGCGCGACTCTCTTTATTTAACTGGCACGTTACTGCCAGTTCTGGGTGCTTAGGCGCCGCAGTTAATTTTTGCACCTTCTTCATTTTTGGTCCAAATTTGATACTTTTTCACTCTTTTTACCATTTTTCATCAATTTGATTGTACCTGAAATAAAATCACACAAATATCTTTCATTAAATAACAACATCTAAAAAATAGGTATAAAAATGTGTACACAAAGACTATATAATTTAGGTGTATCACTTACCAACCAAACTTAGCATCTAAATTACTCTGATCTTATCAAAGGAGATGAGGGAGTCTCTGATCAAGGCTTTAATTGATTTAGAAATTTTCTTAGCTCAATTGTTCAGTACATCCTCAGATGAAGTTTGTTTATTAAAGAATGATAAGGATCAATCTCAAAAGAGAATGTCAGAAGGTAAGCACCAACCTCAAAAGTAGTGAATCCGAAATTAGAGACTGATTTGAAAATGAGAATTGAAAGGTAGGGATCAATCTCAAAAGAGAGCGTCAGAAGGTAAGGACCGACCTCAAAAGTAGTGAATAAAAAATTAGGGACTGATTTGAAAATGAGAAATGAAAGGTAGGGATCAATCTCAAAACAGAGCATCGGAAGGTAACGACCAACCTTAAAAGTAGTGAATCAAAAATTAGGGACTGATTTAAAAATGAGAATCGAAAGGTAGGGATCAATATCAAAAGAGAACGTCGGAAGGTAAGGGTCGACCTCAAAAGTAGTGAATCAAAAATTAGGGACTGATTTGAAAATGAGAATTGAAAGGTAGGGATCAATCTTAAAAGAGAGCGTCAGAAAGTAAGGACAAACCTCAAAGTAGTGAATCATAAATTAGGGACTGATTTGAAAATGAGGATTGAAAGGTAGTGACCAATCTCAAAAGAGAGCGTTGGAAGGTAAGGACCAAACTCAAAAGTAGTGAATCAGAATTTAGGGACTGATTCAAAAATGAGAATTGAAATGTAGGGATCAATCTCAAAAGAGAGCATCAAAAGGTAAGGATCAACCTTAAAAGTAGTGAATAAAAAATTAGGGACTGATTCGAAAATGAGAATTGAAATGTAGGGATCAATCTGAAAAGAGAGCGTCAAAATGTAAGGACCAACCTCGAAAGGGTCAATCAGAAGTTAAGGACTGATTCAAAAATGAGAATTGAAAGTTAAGTAGAGTTTGTTGTGTTGAATTTAAAGATGTGTGTCAAGTGAAAAGTTGACATTGTTGAAGAAGATTTGTGAAAGTTTGTTTGGTTTTGGCGCACAATGTGAAATTTCGCGGGGATGTGAAGAGAATTAGTGCAGATAAAGATAGTTGTGCTGCGTGAGCAAAGAGTAAGAAACTCTGAAATTGAGAGAATCCACTCAATAGATTTATTTTATTTTCTTATTATTTTTATCATAATTTTTTTTTCAAAATATGCTTTCAAATTTTGATTTTAGTTGGTTGACTTTTCAAAAAGAGAGTTGTTTTGTTGCTTGTTATTGGTTATTTTTGTTTAAATTTTAGTATCTTTAAATTTTTTTGTTTGTCATTTTGTTCTTTGTTCATTGTAATTTTGAACCAACGTGTGGTTTGTGGCTTCCATCCATCACACAAAAGGCAATTGACAAAAAAAAGCACATTTCTGAAAGAAACTTCCTTAATGTGCTCCAACAAAATATTACAGATCAGGTGCAGACCAACCCCTCAAAAGGTACAATATGCAAAATGCATCAAAGTACATCCAAAATATCTCATGCAAAGTACACAATTTAGGCTGAGCATCTCTGGTACATATCAAATTACTATAATGCAGTAAAGGAGAAAAGAATGCTTTGACTGTCTGTTCCTGGTGTGACGAGCTCCCGATCGAGCTCACCTTATAAGCCACACTACAGGACAAGAGTTCCATTTGCATGTGCTTAGAGGTGCAACCCTCTCATAGATTGTAAGGTATTAATTCATCTAGCTCTAGACTTGGTCGAAACCCATTTAGTATTTTGTTGTCATCCATTCGTCGGAAGGTTACAAACACTTTATGGTGTCGCACTCTTGGAATGCAATGCTTGGCAACATCTGCACCATTGGCTTTAAGAATACGAACTGAGCCAACTGGTAGGGGAATCTCTACAGAGCCTCTGAACTCACCAGGGTTGATGATTTTAATTTCTTTCCCAAATAAGATGTTACTTTTACTCATTAACGAGACCGTACAAAAAGGCCTCACGAAGTCATGGTGATCTATGTGTGGAGGAATGCAATTTCCCTCGTCGTAGATGTTGTTAATACAACTATTTGGAATGCATGTAGCAAGAAGAATACTCCATCTGACCATTCATTGGTGATATTGGAGCAACAGCCACACTGGATAGTAATCCTCCATTTTCTCGCATCCATTTACTCAGCTCAGAATAGATCATTTCCATAAGTAAACCTGCTTGACCACTGTCCCTTAGGTCAAAAAAGCAGTCAAGATTACTTTGTCCGTTAGTCTTTGAGAAGACTCTGGTATACAGTTTTAATCCCTCCAGTTTGTTGATGAATTTTCCTTGTACTTCTTCATAGAACTCGAAGTCTCTTTTATTTACTTTGCTCATTTTATAGTATTCCACCGTACTGGGAGTCGGCAGTTATCGTGGGCATTCCCTCATTTGAACCTCAACAGGAACCTAAGCTGGTGCTTTCTCTGGCTCTAACGGAATGTATGATTCTATGTCTGACAGGATTTTCGGCACTGTACCCTGTGGAACATACGACTCTGCATTCATTGGAAAATATGGCTCTGCCTCTATCAGGTAATCAGAGGTCTGAGATCCATCATCGGTAGATGTATATTCTTCTAATGTATTGTAGTATAGCATAGGTTAGACATTGCAGTCCGGGCACTCCACGAATGCCCGAGTAGCTGACGTTAGTGCAGGTATTTCAACATTGCAGGTAGGGCAACCCGTACACAGAACATCTGAAGCTGGTAGTATATTTGTCTTTATAAAAAACTCGGGCTCCTCATCCATAGTGGGCTGGCTGGAGGTGGTCTCTTTCATGCCCATATCATAAATGTGTCCCTCGGGAATAGGAGTGAGCAAGTTGTCTGCCTCTTTCTGGCGTCTCTTCTCTTCTCGCAAAAGAGCTCTCTATTTGCATCAACCAGTGTTTCTTCAATGTGTTCTTCGCAGTGGAGCAAACGATATTCTTTCATTATCAGCAGCGACTAGGCCCCCAGTCGACGTAGCTGTCATGGATGGTAAACGGCTGGGCCTCTCTATCTGGTTCTATTGTACCATCACGTTCTTTCATTTTAGTGATGCACTGTCTTTAGTGGCCACCCTTAGTAGTGAGGGCAGCCCTTCCTTTTCCCGTCGATAGAAGAAATTCATTAAAGGCCCCACGTAATCCATGCCGACTTGGTTAAATTCCATGTCAAAATCTATAGTGCCACCCTGTGCTCCATTTCTTCATTTAGTGCAAGATTTCAGCTATCTTTAAAGGTGAAGATCAGCCTCTCGCTAATATTTCTCTGCAGACGACAGTAAAAATGTTAGTGGGTTGAAACATAGCATGAAAAAGAACAAAATAAAGTATTTATTAAAGAAAAATTTAGCTTTTTTTTTCGTGAAGAGATCATTTATTTATGTGTGAATTTTGTTTAATTTAGTAGCATATTAAGTTTGAAATAAGGAGATTGAAGTGTGTAATTTTCAAACAAAAAATTATTATGTTGAGGTTAATTTTGTTACAAAAATTTGGATTAGGTCATAGATGTTTGGCCACATAGATAACCCCAAAATGATCAAATTTTCAAATCAAGTGAAAATAAGGAATGTCAAGTTGCATAGTATGTCTTCAGGTATCGTCCGTTGATTGGTAGCATGGGTCTTTCGCCCTGGAAGTCTACTAACTGGTAGACCCCTTATGTGTAGACTTTTTTAACGATAAATGGTCCCTCCTAAGTTGGCTCAAATTTTCCACCTATCTTGCGGCGTGCAAGAATAGGCCTTTTGAGCATGAGGACAAGGTCACCAACTTTAAATGTCCTTGGCCGGACCAATTTGTCATGAGCTTGTACCATCTTTGCCTAGTAAAGTTCCAAATATTGTTGTGCTTCAAGTCGTTTTCCTTCCAGACTCTCTAGTTCCTCGAGACTGAGCTTTCTACTTTCTTCTGTTGTGAGTTGGTTGGCGACAGAAACTCTGAGAGATGGGGTCTGAATTTTTAATGGTAGTACATCCTCGGAACCGTACATGCGCATTTAGAGTGTACATTAAGTGGGAGTCCTAAACGTCGTCCGGTAGGCCCACAAAGCTTCTAATAATTTTTTATTTCAATCCCTTTTGTTTTTGTACAGTATTTTCTTCAAAATCTGTACCAATGTCTTATTGAAGGCTTCAGCCAATCCATTTGCTCTGGGATAGTAAATTGTAGAGTATCTCCAATATATCCCATGTCTTTTGATGAAATTGTTGATTTTGGTGCTTTTGAAGGTTGTCCCATTGTCGGAAATTAATCTTCGCGGTACTCTGAAATGGTAGACGATTTGGCTTTTAAAGAATTGAAGAGCATGTTGTGTCATAACCTCTTATAGCGACATTGCCTCAACCCATTTGGAGAAGCGATCCGTGCAGGAAATGTAAACCTATGTTTTTTGAAGGATGGAGGGTATATCGGACCTATTATGTCCGTGCCCCAGCACTCGAATGGCCACGAGGCAACGGTTGGGTGTAGCACATTGGCACTGGGGACATTTTCTGACTGTATCCATGCAGTAGGACATCATTGCTGGCCAATAATATCCAAGTCTCTTGATCTTCATTTTCATTTTTAGTCCCAAATGGTGAGCGCCACATAATCCGGCATGTACTTCTTTGACAAAATTTCAGGCTTCGGCTTTGCTTAGGCATCGTAGCCACATCTAGTCGAACGATCTTCTGTATAGGAGATCACCCACTGGAGCGTATAACATAACCCTCTTTGTCTTGTGATGTGCCTCAGACTTGTCTTCTGGCAACTTTCTAGTATGAAAATATTCTATTAATGGCTTGCGCCAATCTTCATTGACCGCAATCATTGTTTCTTTTTTTCCGATCTTGTGTAAAGTTTGGAGGTCGATTTGAGACAAAAATTTTCTTCTTTGTGTTGTGATTTCAATGGAATCCTTCGAGGGATACACCAGTTCTTTAGTGAGTTTTGCTAGAGCGTCGGCATGGGCATTATCTCCCTGAAGAATCCGGTAGAAAGTCACGTAAGTGATTTGCTCCAGTTGCTTCATCGCGTATCGGTGATATTTTACTAGTCTTGGTTTCAGAATTTTGTACTATCTGGCGATTTGCTGGATGACGAGTTGAGAGTCACAGTAGATGGTAATATTTGTTATATCCATTGAGATTGCCAACTCCAATCTGGTGATTAAGGCTTCATATTCTGCTTGATTGTTGGTGCACGGCTCTGTCAGGTGGTATGAGAACCTCAACATATCCTTATCTGGCGTGATAAAGATCAAACCAATCCGTACTTTTCCTGATTTGACTATGCCCGGTCCTTTGTCTTTTCTGGCTGATGATGTACCGTCAAAGTATATCTCCCAGCGTTGCACACCTGATAATTCTATTTGTAACAGTTGCTCATCTGGTTGTTTGTCGTCGAGAGAGGACCCAACTGGCAGTGGGTGTGCAGTGAGTAAGTCTGCTAGAATCTATCCCTTGATAGCACAGAGGGGAACAAAAGTTATATCAAATTGCAAAAAGATCATCAACCATCTTACTAGACATTCGGAGAGTGTTGGTCGGGGCATCAAATAATGCAATGGGTTAACTTTTGAAATTAGGGTAATCTTATGAGAAAGCATGTAATGTCTAAGCTTTTGTGCAGCAAAAATTAATGTCAGACAATGCTTCTTAATGGTGGATACCTTACCTTCATCGGTATCAGACGACGACTCAAGTAGTAGAGTGCATTTTCCTTACTCTCGTCATTGACTTGGGCTAAGAGGGCTCCAAGAGATTCATCTAGGGTCGCGGTATAAAGTATCAAAAGTTTCCCTAGGATAAGAGCTGCCAAAACAGGAGGTGTCATTAAATATTGCTTAACATTCTCGAAGGCCCGCTGACATTTCTCTTCCTAAATGAATTTGGCAACCTTTTTAATTAATGCTGAGAAGGGCTGACACCTACTTGAGAGATTTCAAATAAAGCATCTCAGATATGCCAACTTCCCTTGGAAGGATCGTAGTTGTTTTAAGTTTTTAGGAGGAGGCATTTCCAAGATAGCTTTAATCTTATGCGGGTCGATCTCGTTTCTCGGATAACGGAAAACGAATCCTAGAAAATTCCCAGAGGTAACGCCAAAGGAACACTATAAGGGATTCATTTTAAGGTCATATTATCATAACTGTTCGAACATGATCCTCAAATTGCACAAATGGTCTATTTTTTGTTTGCTTTTGATGACCAGATCATCCACGTAGTATTCTACTTGATTGTGAATGAGGTCATAAAAAAATTTCATCATTGCATGTTGATATGTTGCTCTGGTGTTCCTTAACCCAAACGACAACACTATGTAGTAAAAAATTCTGATCGGTGTCCTGAAGGTTGTAAGTGCTGCATCCTCAGGAGCCATTTTGATTTGGTTGTATCCCGATGATCCGTCCATGAAAGAGAAGATTTCTTGTGTAGAAGGGATATCCATCATCATTTCTGGTATTGGTAGTGGAAACTTATCTTTCGGACATGCTTTGTTTAGATCTCAGAAGTCGACGCAAACACGAATTTGTCCATTTTTTCTTCTTGACAGGTACAATATTGGCTAACCATGTGGGGTATTACTCTTCTTTAATAAAGTTAACATCTATTAATTTCTTCACTTCGGCAATGAATTGTTGCTCTATTTCAAGGTGCATTCTTCTTGGAGTTGGTTTTACTGGGGTTATATTTTTATCTACCCCATGTTTATGAACTACAACTTCTACAGACAGTCCTGACATTTCATCATAGCTCCATGCGAAGAAATCTTTGAATTCTGTTAACAATTTGATCAACCGTAAAGATTCTTCATCATTAAGTAAAGAGCTTATAAATGTAGATCACGGTTGTTCTTCAGTCCCGATGTTGATTTCTTTCAACTCATTGACCATTGATTTAATTTCCTCCTCAAATTCTAGCGGAGCATCTTCTAGCAGTGGGTCAGTTGATTAATCCTCTATATCGAGGCAATCCTCTCTTAATTCACTAGTAACAACCTACAGAATTCTGAATCATCGACTGGTCCAACTGTACCAAATTCATGACCCTCTTTTGTGTTTTGAGTTCGAATTTTAACACTTCATAATTTTTCAAAAATTTGTAATTTATCTTTTGGCATTTGTTTTGGAAAATGTCCTTGTTGAATTAACTTTTGTACGTAAGGAAAAAAGTAACCAAAAGGTAGTTCCATTAATTCATTAGGATCATCATCCAAATTTACATAATTTTCAATATTAGTAGAGGTAGAAGCATGTTAAAATTTGATCGGCTTTAAACCAGCACTAAGGACTTCCTTGACCTCTAAACTCTCAACCTTTTGAGGGAGGATCAGAGCAAAGGTCATAGTATTCACATAGCGGTTTATTCGATCATACATCATCTCATATTTACTTTTCTCTGCATCTTCTAAGGATATCTCGTATTGAGCTAAGCAAATCTCTGGTCAAGCATTGTTGTTACCAGAGACTCTCTCATCTCCTTTGATAGGATCAAAGCGTCATAGATGCTTAATCGGGCTAGAAAATTCCTAAGATGAGCTAGCACATTGTAATCAACTTTGTATGGTCCTCCAATTCTTTCTTGGTTATGTGTTTCTTCCACTGGTGGAGGTGGAGATAATTCTTCTCGAATTACTATTTATTTTCCTTTATCAATTGAAGCTATTCTTGGGGGTAACCCTTTCCCACTCCTTAAGTTTATTTCTGTAATTTTTTCTTGAGATACCTTTGTTGAATCTTCAGGTGTTTCTTCTTTTTTGGAAAGATCTAAGTTGATGGCAAGTGGTGTACCGTGGTGCTCGAGGATTGGCTCTTCACTCCCGATGCTGTTGTAGCTGTTATCATTGATGTCTTCTTCGGTATTGTTAACGAGTTCATCAGACTCAAGTATAATTTGAGGATCATTTCGGGAGTTGAGTTTGAAGTTAGATTGTTCATAATTGATTATGTCATCACTAGAAACAGTTAAAACGTTGCTGAAATCATGATCATTATATTTATAAGACCCCGGAGGGGCAAAAAGATAATTATATAAAGACAAGGGTTCGAGGATTTTCTTCCCTGAATCTGAGAAACCCAATCTTGTAGAGGCAACCCCTATCCTACTCTACATGCTATCAATCTTTGTAGTAATATTTTTTTTCCTCTTTGTCCTTGACGATGACGGATCTTGTGGCGAAATCTTCATCTCAAGCTTGACAGGCTGAAAACTCTGAATGGAAGTTTGTTTTGACGCGTTCTGGATTTGGTTTAATATTTTCTTAGTTGATTTGCTGCAAACTACATTCCATCCATATTTTCCAGTATATGGATCAATCAGAGAGATCAGCTCGGCCAAAATCATATTTATAGGAACTTTTTAAGGCTCTATTAAATATTCTTTTGGGGTCGTTATATTCCCTTCTTTAAGATTCTTTTCAAGCCAATCCTTAAAGATGAAGCATTCTTCCATAGTGTGTCCGAGCAACCGGTGATATGGGAAATAATTTGGTTCATCCTTTTTATCGACCTCTTCGGGCTTGTTTGGATTTGGTAGTCCAAACTCAAGCTTTATCTTCAGACTTCTGAAATTTTTGGATACAGATTCATCTTTGAAAGAAGAAACCATTTTCTGTCATTCTGCTAGAGATATTCTCTTATTCCTTATTCGAGGTTACCCTTCTTGAGGTGATCGCTGGCTGGACTGGCTATTCTATCTCTGAGCCTGCTGTGATGAAGAGTGATGAGAATTTTCTGCATATATCTTCATTGGCTATTTTCCTTTGTCAACAGTCTCTACTGTTCCTAATTTCTTCTCAAACACTCTGTTTGCTTTAGACTTCTCGTGTGAATCCATATGTTTAATTTCTTCTTGAAGACTGCTGGCTTTACTGAGTAGCTTCTCAAAGGATTTGATGGTGAGTCCCTTGAGCATGAAAGCTACTGGGCCATGAATTCTTTTGAGTAAGATCTCAATCACATGATGTTCCTGTAGCTGAGGTTCACATTTCATGCTAAAGTTTCTCCACCTCAAGATGTAATCCAACAAAGTCTCATTGGGCTTTTGCTTTTCCTTCTAAGCTCTCCTATAGACACATGATGTTGCACTCCGACAAATCTTTTCACAAATAATTGTTCTAACTTGGCAAATATTTTTACAGATCTATTAGGAAAATCGGCATACCAATCGAAGGCAATCCCTGACAGGCTGCTAACAAATTATTGGAAGAGTAAAGCCTCATTATTTCTTGTGTTGCCATAAATGGCTCAGAAATGTGCTATATGTTATCTGGGATTTCTAGACCCATCAAATATCTTGAAGTTCAGGGACACGAAACCTTTAAGGAAGGGTACGACATTGAATTCTTCCAAGTAAGGTCGACCTTTCAAGATCAATGCACCACCGTTGGATTGGATTATGGCCTCTCGAACTTGGTCGATTATTTGTTTAAATTCCTTATCTGGCATGGCACCCGATGGAGAATCCTTCTTTTGTTACTCATCTCTATTGGCTGAGGCAACTTTTCTTCTTTCATCTGTAATGTGTATTATTTTCGGTTGGTTGACCTCTAGAGATGCTAACTGTGGTACTTGAGATTACCCTTGAATGATGGCCATGACAGTCATGGCTGTAGCTATCTCTTTTATCCTTTCCTTTAGTTGACTAACTTGTTCATCTCTTATGAGGATATCCCTGTGCAGCTCTTCTACGGCGTTCTCTTCGATGAGAGGTTGAGCCTCGCGTGGAGATGTAGTGGCTCTAGTTTTGATTACATGGACATCTATGAAATCCTCTTTAAGGTAGTCATTATTGTTGAAATCTTCATCATTATTGTCGATGAAAACTCCGTGTTCTAAAGCCAACTCAGAAATCTTAACCCTGAGCTTTTCAAATTTTTCTTCGATCAGTGATTCTTTGATTGTTCTAAGATTTGGAGGACCCTTCTAGACCTCCTCCTCTTGTTCTTCCATTTCACTGGCAATCGCTGCAACAATGTCAGATACTTTGGACCCTGGTTTCATTCCATGATCTTTCCCTACGGGCTTACTGGACTGTATAGGTACAACACTCTTTCCCGAGACAAGCAGGCAAATTTCCATGATCTTTCCCTACGGGCTTACTGGACTGTATTGGTACAACGACCATAGGTATCCACACCTCGGGATAAAGTGTCCTACTGGAAACATCGAGATGTCAAGGAGAAGTATGCTCCCCATGGTGCATACCGACTACAGTATCGGGCAATTTCTTCATCTTTTCCTTTGGAATTTTAGGAATTTCTTTGAAGTGGGTGATCGATAGGATTCTCGGACCCAGTCATGGCTTAACCGGTCGATGGCCTGTGGCTCTGGTAGGGGTACAATCTGTGGTGACAATAGCAGTGTCGACTCTGCTTCCTAAGCGGAACCAGACGGGAATACAAGTAGGCAAATCTTCAGTCAACCTTTGAGGTCATTTGGTAGACTTGATGTCTTTTAAAATTTCTTTCTTCATACGAGGGGAAATTGCATGTCCCACTCGTTTAAGTAGTTCACTCACTGAACAGCCTTCTTTGGCGGCTAGCCTCTGGAAAACTGAACTGACTCGGGTGATAGGATTAGGTTTCTTTCTCTCCACACCTTATCCATGAAGTGACGTTAATGCAGCGGCAATCTTCCGGATACTTTCATACCCATCAGTATCCATAAAAGGATGAAATCTACTTCCTCATAAGAGTGGGTATGTTCCTGGTAATCCTGACTCGTCATGGTGAGGATCTTCATTAGTAGGTGCTTCCTTAGGTGTCTGAGCTTCATTAGCTCTCTGAACTCTCCTGCTACGGTTCCACCTGTGGGTTCGATTTAGTGGTGTAGCCTTTGAGCCCGACCCGATTTCAAACACTGATGGTGGGACAACTAATCCCTCAGTCAGATCTTCAATGATCATAACTTCTTTTCCCTTAGCAACATCGAGAACAACAAGTTTGGTGGGTGCCACAATGGTAGTAGCCTTGGCTTTCATGTAGGAAGGGAAGTCCTGAAGACAGTTTAAGTTGAATTCAGCAGACGGCTCCTGAACTTCCAGAGCGGTGACTTTCATCACGACAAACGGAGCCTTCCTGAGGATAACTTGGAGGTCTTCAAATCCGGCTCCAAACATAATGGTGGGAGAAACGTTGTGGGCTTCATGGCTTGTCGACAAATTGCATGAAAAGGTCAGCGTTTGGTAGGCCATTGAAGAAGATTTGAAACAGAAAGTTTTGGGGTTAGTTATATGGCCAAAACCTTGTAATCTTTTGCGTAGGCACTGAAAATTTACAGAGGTTGGTCTGTAGACCGGTTAAATTTTAGTTTGGGGGGATTTTAATAGTTTTAGTAAAAAGGTAATTTAAAAGTCGAAAAATTTAATTAATTTTGAAGCGCGCGCAACACAAGACAATTTGTTTTAATATGCAAAATAGCAAATCAGATTTGGAAGGGTACTGTGAAGTGTTTAGGACTATTGCGAGACCCATTTAACAACTCACAATGCCCAGGTGGAACTAGTCTACCGACACACCTATTGGGGTCCGGCCCCTCATGAAGATTTAAAGAGTCCTTAATGGCTTCTTGAACCCCTCTGTCCAAATGTGATTGAACAGACAGTCCTAATGTCCAAAGAGTTTGTCGTACTTTACCAAGATAGAAATGGGTAAAGTGTGTCGACGGAAGAAGGGTAATTTGGTCCACGAGGGACATGAACACATCACTGATATATGAAGATAGTATTTTCTTGATTTAAATGGAAAGATGAGCTCGTCCCCAGTGGAGTCGCCAGAAGCTGTCGGCACTATTTTGGTTTGAGGAGTTGCCCGTAAGAAGCTGTCAGTCACTAGAATCAAAATCCCGTTGCCCACTTCCGAATGACATTTTAATGTTTAGAAAAAAATGAAATCAAACTGACCCCATATTTTTCACAGTTTAAATAAAAGAGTGTTGTACCTCAAACCCTGTATCTATCCCGAAGGATAAACACAAGACTTGAGGATGAGGCTCATTCAAATAAACTAAGAGATATATGACGTCTATTTTGTCTACGAAATTGTTTTATTTGCCATCAATTTCTCCTATTTAATACGAATAACTAAATAGGGTTTGAATTAAGCTGGGTTCGGAAAAAGCTTCCTATAAGGGCAAGCCCTTATAGTTAATTACATCTTAGATAATCGAAGTCACCTAAGAAAACACTCGATAAAAATCAAGAAAAATTATCTTCAAGGAGGTTAAAGGATAAAAATTTCAATGATATCAGACAAAGAGGTGTGCAATGGGAATGACTCAAATTTGGAATATTTATTATAGAACCCAAAGGAGGAGGAACTAAGGGATGCCATACATCCAAAGGAGAACCTCGGTGACTTCCCAGTCTATCTTATTGTTTGGCTTCAGTTTTGAGGAGAACTATTTAAATATTTATCTTGCTAATTTTAATTGTTATGGCTCACATTTGTGTGTAACGATCACACAAATAACCTGAAAGATGGGAGGATTTAGGTCATGACGAACAACAACGTTCGAATCCTAAGACGAGTTAGGCCTGGTTGTACAAAGGCTTAAAGATGAGTTGAGGATTTATGTTGAATAAGCACACAACCTCAAAATCTTATGGCTTGGTTGTTTAATTATAAGGAAGGAATGGTTTAGCTGGGGAAGACATGTTTTGCTGCTGAAGATGGTCGCACTGCCCACAATGCTAGCTCCAAGCTCCTTATCGTGACGAGTTTAAATTTTCATGGGTGTCTATTTATGATGTCAAATCAGGTGGCCCTATGATTGTAGTTCTTTAAATTTTATGATGGATGTTAAAGTTGATTAGAGCATCATCAGTTAGGATCCTACGGTTACATCGTCCCGGCACCACTATTTTCTATTAGATTCACTTAGTCTAAATGAATTTACTAAACTCAACTTAATGAGTTCCATAATTTCATTTATATGGTGGCAAGCCTCATTAGCAACCGTAGGTTATGTCCTTCGAGATATTCCCGATCATCCGATAGAGACGTCTTAATTTAGTTGTAATTTTTGTTTTGTGATGTTTGTGATTAAATTTTGAGTTGTCTTATATTTTAAATGTTAAGGAGGTTAATTTTATCTTAGTATATTTTAGTTTTATTTTTGGTTTTGTGGCTATCCTGACAGTTTTAGTTTTCATGCAGGGTGACATCATTGTTTAGCATACAAGTTTGTGTTAACTTTGAAAGTACAATATGAAAGTACAAGAAAGATGGCGATGTAAACTGTAAATGCGTACCTGGCGAGTCTTTTCATTCTACCACCTGAAACTCAAAATGTATGTTAGAGCATTTTATGTGAAGCAAGAAAGTAAAGTTTTAGTGACCTACCTAAACCTAGGTCATATCTTTGTGGGTTCCTATTAATTTGATTAAGGATGATTTTTTTTAAGGAAAACATATTAAATTTAGTAGACCTCCGAGGTATCCAACAGGTCTGAAAGAAGAAGTAGGTCCAAGATTCCCTCTCACAGCCTGGTAAAAATCCTCGAGCTCATTTTAACTTATTATGTTGCTTAATAAATCCATCCTAAAAATAAATTTAATGCTCAGTGAACATTGATGTTCCAATTACTCCTAAGAGTAGGGTATATATCATTTGTGATTTAATTTGTAAATTATGTCGATGAAAACCCTTGAAGAGGCAAGGTAGTGCTATCAAAGACATTTAGCCAAATTTTTTATTTGGGCTTGTAGCATTTTAAAGATGTTCAATTTTAATTATGTTCACTTTTCTAATCCTCATTTAATCATATTTGATTTAGCCTAGGTCACTGTTAAGCCCTTAAGGTTTTGGTGGTTGTCTTGGTTATTTTTGAAAGAGATTAAAATTTTAAGTGATGATTCATTTTTAAAACTTTTGAAAATCATTTGAACCTCAAATAGGGGTATTAAATTAGTGAGTTATCAACTTCCAATGTCATACCCCTAAGTTTAATGAACTTCAAAAATTTAATAATTTTATGAAATTACAATTTTATCTTTTATTTAACAAAAGTGAGATTGGTTTCTACCAATTAATTCCCTTATATTTCAATCACCCAAATAAGTTAGTTAAAATCAGAGGTTACCCTTTTTCCTCTTTGAATTAAGCCAAAATGTTTAATTAAAGCTAAATTTATAAAATTACACTTTTGTACCTAAAGCTCTATTACTTCATAACTTATCAAATTTAATTCAAATCACTTTGGAATTCTCATCCCACCTCACTTATGGGTCAATCAAGACATAAGAGGAGAAATAGTGATTTTTCAAGATTTTATTTAGATTACATAATTATTCTTATGCAAAAATAGGATTTTTCAAAGAAAATTCCATAACTTGACCAAGACAAAGGCTAATCCATTGAAATTTTTACTGGTGGTAGACTTTTGTCAAATAACCATTCGGAACAAATTTAATGATTTATTGAGTTTTTTTGTGAATTATTAGAATTATTTTAATTTTTAGAGCATTTATTAATTATAAAATATTTTAAGTGCAAAAAATTAAGTTTTATATGTTAAAAAAATCTCCCTGAGTCGGAGAACCTAGAGAAGCAAATTTTACATTTTTCTGTTTTTTCTTTAATTTATTGGAATTATTTTGGTGAAAATCCATTTTTAGCCTTTAAAATTATTTTAAGTTTTAAAATTCAATATCTTCACTTGGAAAATTAAGAAAAATATTCGAATTATTCCTAAATGCTTAGGAAACAATTTAGAACATTTCCATAAATTTTATTATTTTATTATTTTTGTGATTTTAATCATTTTTAAATATTTAAAAATAAGCTTAAAATGAAGTTTTTATTTTAAACACCCTTTAATTTTAGAAAATTCTTCTAAATACAGAGAACTCAAAAAAATAGTTTTCATAATTTTTTGAGTTATATTTTGTTTATTAAAAATCATTTTAGTGTAAAAAATATAATTTAACTTAGAAAATCAATTTGAGTTATTAAATGAACTCCAAATGTTTTGATATTTTTATGGGGAGTTCTTTGAACTTTGAATCTTAGTGGAGATTAAAAATCAAGGCATTTAGATGTTTTTGTTACCTAAAATTAATTTTCTTTGTGTTTTAGGGTTGGTGGAAATTAGGTACATTCTTAATAACTTAACCCATGAAATATTTTCTAAAGGGTTCTCTGGTCATAACAAATCTTTCAAAATTTTCTTAGAATTTTCTAAGCAAAATGCTAATTATTATGATTAATTTATGCAAATAATAGACATATACTTGAAAAATATGGATCTATGTCTAGAGATCTCTTCTAACTTTGGAAAAATCAATGAATGTTCCCTAAGATAGAGGCGACATCATGCTAAAATTTCAAGTCATTGTGAAATGTCTACATGTGTGGAGAATCAAAAGACTCAAAATAGTATTTAATTAATTAAAAATAAAACATGCATCAAATAAACTTCAAACCATTTCCACATTGTTCTCTTTTGTTCACTGAGCACTAGGATATTTTTATTTTATTTTTATGATTTTTCTACACCAAGATATGAATTTTTAAAGTTTAAGGACATTTTTTGATTTATTTAATATTTATCTATTTAAACATGCAGCGTCAGCTCATCCTAAGAAACTCCGAAGATGCACGCGGCGCAATTCTATTTGATGCTTCCATCCACCTCAGTGGTGACTAGGCCCGCAGTTTGCGTAAGGAAGCACTGTCCGGCTTGATCTCATCCGTTGATGAGATAAACGTGCAATCAGACGACTCTCCTTCATTATCCCCAATGGCCTAGCCTGAGAACCCGTCCATCTTCAAGGCTTGATATCTCCCTCATTTCTCAACAAAATTGAATGATTTTTTTTAAATGCTCTTCTAGAGTAGGGGAACATATCTATATAGTTAAGATGCCATGAAATTAAGCCTAATGAAATGGAGAATCAAAATAGGCTCGGGCAGAGAGGAAGTTCAATACCTTTGCTCTGAGAGGGGAAGCTTCAATTAGAGGTGTTTGACACGTATGTTAGATTCCAAGGAGACTAGGGATTGAGCCTTTTACTGTTGTGAAAGGTCTAGGTATGAATTCGACCAAGCTCGATTTTAGGTGTTTGTCTAGAGCTATTATAGGTTCTCTGTGGAACGAAGATTTGATGGAGCTTCTCCTTCTTTCACTGTAGTGAAGGTGTGAGTAAGTTAAATTTGAGCTTGGTGGACTGTGGAGGTGTATTGAGCTCTATCCTTATTTTAGGCAAAAGTTTAAGTTCAAAATTGAGCTTCCATAGTGGGATGCAGTGGGAGAAAGTGGTTGACTTGAGCTGAGGAGATCTCAAAGAGTCTTTGTGAGCAATTTCGAGGGATCTCTTTGAAAAAAATTCAACTTTCCTTCCATGGCCATGGAGGGGAGCTGTTTATAAAAATGGCTTAAGGGTGGTTGTCATGGCCAATTAGGGGATGAAAAATGATGCTTAGGTGGAGGGCAGAGAGGCTCTAACATTTGATTTGGATGAGGTGGCCTCTATGTTTGAAATGGGTTTGATTCCATGGGGTCGGCTCAAGGTTTTGGTGTTTTCCAGCCACTAGGCCGGCCAACCAACCCAGGGGAGGTGGCTAGGTGGTCAGGTGAGCCAGGGGAATATGTCACAACAATTAAATGAGTTGAGGTTTAGTTTTGGCAAAAATATCCAAGGCTTAAGCAAATATGGAATCAAAATATCTAATTTAGGGGAAATTTGGTCCATGGCTTAGCTTATGTGATCTTATGTGGTCCAGCTTAATCTCTAGGGTCCAATTATTGGTTGTCGATTCATTAATTTGGTGGCTTTGGGGTGGTTAGGCTAATTTTAGTGCATGGGTCCAATATGGGTTCAAATGACCAAAACTTGGGTTTGTGCTAGGTTATCCATGTCAATTGACCCAATTTATTGATGCATTTGATGTAGACGACTGTAATGAATGATTTTGATGAAGTATTGAAAGGATTTTGAGTTCAATTGGGGGTTCAATTTGGAGGATTTTGGAGAGTTGGTCATTTTGGGCATGATGGGCTAGACTTGGGTCTAGATTAGGGTAGCCTTGGGTTCATTCCAAATTGATTGTTTAAAATTGCGACTAGGAACATCATAAAGAGTTTTTAACATAAATTGGGTGCCAATTTTGGGGTTAAGATAATCAATTTGGTGAAATCTGGAGGCATAGCCAATTTGTGGATAAATTTGGGGCTTTTGGACTTAGGTCAAATTTAAATGAAATTGAAGCTTCACCAAGGCAAATTGAAGGTCAAGTTTGATGTTTAAGAATGTTATGAAGAGTTTTCAACATGAATTGTGGCAAATTGAGTGGGCTATAAGTTTAATTGGGTGAGATTAAGTCATGTGGCCAAAATTGGGATGTTTGAGTTGGATCAAAATTGGGCTCAAATAATGGGCCAATTGAGCTTGGATTTGGTTTAGATTGGTCATATTAAAAATGAAATTTGGTTTAGGATTGAAATTGGCAAAAATTGGGACCAATTTGATGGACGTTTGAAGTGGGATTGGGGAAATTGGGCCTTTAAAGGCAATTTAGGGGTTTTGGTCAAAGATGATCAAATTAGCCAAATTCGGTTATGTGGTAGTTGAGAAAAGTGAAATTGAGAATATTTGGACCATTTTGGAAATTTTGAAGGTTTTTTGGAATTTTTTGAATCTTTGGCTAAGGAGGGGCAATATGGTAATTTGGCAATTTTTTGTGATTTTTGGTAATTTGGGTGTTTTCAAAAGGTTTGAAATGATTTTTGAATAAATTTGAGCATTTTGGATAAATTTATGAATTTTGGCTAAATTTAGATTCCCAAGCGTATCTAGGTAATTTGGGGGTTTATGGACAAAATGATAACTTGGGCATTTTGGTAGAGTTGGGTTGCCAACCACCATAAATAAGTCACAGACCAATGGAAACCCCATTTGGGTCCTCTATGTACTGATATTAGGGCTAGTGGGTTTAGGGGACCATCTACATTAGTATCCCAAAAGATTAAGGGATCAGAGTCAAGAAATTTTGAGTTTGTATTTGTGAGTGGTTGTGAGTGTGGTGACTGCTGGTGAGTGCCTTAGCTCTAGACCAACACCCAGGCTCAATCCTAGGGTCCAACAGTCATATGAGAACTCTCCTTGAGCTCCTTCATAATGACCCCACCTACTAAGTGCTAAAGGTTAGGACTAATATGTAGAGCTTCATGTTAAGTAAAGAGGAGTTTAGAATTTTTAATGGTGAGGGTTCTATTTCTAGTTTTCTAGGAATAGTCAATCGGAAAGTCCTATGGCTAGACCCTAGGCCACTAAAGAGGAAAATCTAGACCTCAACCAAAAATGTGGTCAACATAAAGAAAACTTTCTTTTTCTAAGAATTTGTGCCAAATAAGATTGAAAGTTCAGAGGAATCACAAGAAAGAGGCCATTCAACTTAGCTTCAACAATATTCCACCACTCCTCTACAACGAGTTGGTGAAGGTTCTTTTAACCCATGCATTCGAGAACAAGGCCGGGGATGTGGATGAGGAAGATCTAGCACGATTGTTAAATGGATGAGGTCAACTATCAACATCACCGTGGCAGAAAGCTCCAAGGAAAATATGTCTAGTGAATAAACAATGACGATAAAGCAGAAGAAGCGGTAGCTCAAGATCTCCCTGGAGGATACAGAGAAAAGTGAATACAAGTTGATGTATGATCGGATCAACCACAATGGTCAAGCCATGATCGTAACTCTGATTCACTCCCATAAGGTCGAGAGTCTAGAGGTCAAGGAAGTCTAGGGTATTGGTTTGAAACTGATTAAGTTTTATCGTGTTTCTCCTTCTCCTAATCTAAAAACTCATGTACACTTGGAAGAAGATGAAGCTAATGAATTAATGGAATTACAAATTGGTTACTATTCCCTGTGTGTAGAAAAATTAATTCAACAGGATTATGTGTCTATCGACACTATTTTGGTTTGAAGGAGTTGCTCGTTGGAAGTTGTCAGTCGCTGGAATTGAAATCTCATCACCCGCTTTGGAAGGACATTTAATTTACATATGTATGTATATTTTAGAAAAATATGAAATCAAACTGACCCCATATTTTTCATAGTTTAAATGAAAGAGAATAATACCTCAAACCCTGTATATATCTCGAAGAAAAAACATAAGACTTGAGGATAGGGCTCGTTCAAATAAACTAAGAAATATATGATGTTTGTTTGGTCTACAACACCATTTTATCTGTCGATAATTTCTCTTATTTAATATGAAGAATTAAATATGCTTTATTTTAAGCTGGTTTGTAAGCTTCTTATAAAGGCAAGCCCTTATAGTTAATTACATCTTCAATAACCGAAGTCACCTAAGAAAAATCTCGATAAAATCCGGAGATATTATCTTCAAAGATGTCTAAAGGATAGGACTTTTCAACAAAATTGGACAAAGTGGTGTGAAATGGGATTGGCTCAAATTTGGAGCATTGTAGTTTTGGAACCCAAAGGAGGAAGAACATCAGTTACTTCCCAAGCTATCTTAATGTTTGGCTTCTGTTTTGAAGAGAAATATTTAGGTGTTTCATCCTGCCAATTGTATTAGTTTAGGGCTTTCATTTGTGTGAAACGATCACACAAATAGCCTAGAATATGTGAGGGTTTAGGTCCTAACGGATGACAACCTCGGAATCCTAAGATGAGTTAGGGCTTATTTTATACAATAGAGATGTACAAAGGCCCTAAAGATAAGGTGAGGATTTATGTTGCATAAGCAAATGACCTCAAAGTCCTATGGCTTTGGTTATTTAATTCTAAGGAAGGAAATTAATTTAGCTGGGGAAGACAGGCTTTGGTGTTATTGATGACTATGCTGCCCACAATGCTAGCTCCAAGCTCCTTACTGTGACGAGCTTGAGTTTTTTAGTGTGTCAAGTTATGATGTTAAATCAGACGGACCTATGGTTTTAGTTCCATAAAAATTTTATGGGTGCATGTTAAAATTGATTAGAGTGACACCAGTTAGGATCCTACGGTTCCCTCATTCCGGTACCACTATTTTCTATTGGATTTACTTAGTCCAGATGAATTTACTAAACTCAACTTAATGAGTTACATACTTTCATTTAGACCGTGGGAAGCCTCGTTAGCAAACGTAGGTTACCTCCTCCGAGGGATACCCGATCATCCAATATAAACGTCTTAATTTAGTTGTAGCTTTGGTTTTTTGTGATGTTTGTGATTAAATTTTGAGTTGTCTTGTATTTTGAATATTGTGGCGGTGAATTTTATCTTGATTGATTTTAGATTTTATTTTGGTTTTGGTTCTGGTTTTGTGGCTATCCTAGCAGTTTTGGTTTCATGCAGGGTGACATTGTTGTTTAGCATGCAAGTTTTGTAAGCACAAAAAATATACTATGAACGTACAAGAAAGACGACACTGTAAACTATAAAAGGCATACCTGGTGATTCTTCACGTTTCACAACCTAAAACTCAAAATGCATGTAAGAGCACTTTACATAAAGCGGAAAAGTAAGGTTTTAGTGATCTACCCAACCCTAGGTCATATCTTGGCGGGTCCCTATTAATTTGATTAAGGATTATTTTTGTTAAGAAAAACATATTAAATTTAGTAGACCTCCGAGGTATCCAACAAATATGGAGAAAGAAGTAGGTCCATGCTTCCCTCTCACTGCACGGTGAAAAGTCTGGAGCTCTTTTTAAACTTATTATGTTGCTTAATAACCTATCCTGTAAATACCTTTAATTCTCAATGAACATTGATGTTTCAATTATCCCTAAGTGTAGGGTAATTATCACTTATAATTTAATTTGAGGATTATGTGGGTGAAGATCCTTAAAGGGGCAAGTTAATGTTATCAAGGCACTTAGCCAACTTTTTAATTTGGGCTTGTGGTGTTTTAAAGGTGTTCAATTTTTAATTATGTTCACTTTTCTAATCCTCATTTAACCAAATTTAATTTAGCCTAGGTCACTACTAAGCCCTTTAGACTTTTGATATATGTCTTATTTATATATATTTTTTTTAAAAAAGTTGAATTTTAAGTGAGGACGATTCATTTTTTAAAGTCATTTGAACATCAAATAGGGGTGTTAAATAAGTGAGTTATCAACACCCAAAATCATACACCTAAGTCTAGGATCATTTAATTGACTAGACTTCTAAATTTTAATAATTTAAGAAAATTACAAATTTATCCTTTAATTAATAAAAGTGAGATTGGTTTCTACCAATTAATCTTCTTGTGCTTTAACCATCCAAATATGTTGATTATGATCAAAGATTGCCCATTTCCCCTTTTTGATTTAAGCCTAAATGTTAATTAAGGCTAAATTTCCAAAATTACATTTTTACCCTTAAGGCTCTATCACTTCATAATTTGTCAAATTTAATTTTAAATGTTTTTAAAATTTGCATCTCACCTTACTCATGAGTCAATTAAGACATTAGAGGAGAAAACGTGATTTTTCAAATTTTAATTTAATTTATATATTTATTTATATGCAAGAAAAGGATTTTTTAAAGAAAATTCCATAACTTGACCAAGGCAAAGCCTAATAACTTCAAAGTTTTTCTGGAGGTAGACATAGACCAAAATCATTGGGACTGAATTTCATGATTTTTTTAATTTTATTTAAATTATTAGAATTATTTGAAGTTCTTGAGAGTTTATTAATTATATAATGTTTAAATGTGGAAAATTAAATTTCTTATTTTTGTTAAATATGTCTGAGGTCAAGGAACTCAAAAAAATAAATTTCACATTTTTCTTTTTTTGTTTGAGTTGTTAGAATTATTTTAGTGGAAATCCATTTTTAGCTTTTAAAAAATATTTTTAGCTTCAAAATTTAATATCTTCACTTAGAGAATCAGGAAAAATATTACAATTGTTCTTAAGTGCTTAGGAAACAATTTACAACGTTTCCATGAATTTTAATTTTTTTTCTAGTTTTTATCATTTTTAATTATTTAAATATTAAAGAAAGGCTTAAAAATGAAAATTTTATTTTAATTACAAATTTATTTTTAGAAAATTAACCTGATCATAGAGAACTCAAAAAACTAATTTTTATAATTTTTTGAGTTATATTTTAATTGTTAAAAATTATTTCAACGTTAAAAATGGTATTTAACTTAGAAAATCAATTTGACTTATCAAATGAGCTCCAAATACTTTGAAATTTTTATGGAGAGTTCTCAGAACTTTGAATCCTAGTGGAGATTAAAAATTAAGTCATTTGGATGTTTGTGTTTCCCAAATTAATTTACTTTGTGTTTTAGGGTTTTGTGAAAGTTAAGTGTATTCTTAATGGCTTAGCCCATGAAGTATTTTCCCAAAGGTTCTCTAGTCACAACAAACTTTTCAAAATTTTCTTGGATTTTTCTAAACAACATGATAAGTATTATGATTAATTTATGGAAGTAATAGACATAAACTTGAAAAATATGGATCTCTATCTAGAGATCTCCTCTCACTTTGGCAAAATCATATAATGTTCCCTAAGACAGAGGCAACAACATGCCAAAATTTCAAGCATTGTGAAAAGTCAACTAGCATGGAGACTTAAAAGACTCAAAACAGTGTTTAATTAATTAAAAATAAATACGCATCACATAAACTTCAAATTATTTCCATATTATTCTCTTTTGTTCACTGAGCAAGAGGGTATTTTGATTTTATTTTTGTGGTTTTTCTACACCAAGATATGAATTTTTGAAGTTAGGGATAATTTTCTGATTTAATTAATTCCTTATTTATCTACTTAAACGCGCGGAGCCACCTCATTTTAGGCAGCTCCGAACGGCAACGCGGCCCGCTCCCATTTGTTGTACATTCCACCGTGGCATGCCATGGAGCCCGCGGTTTACGCACCAAGAGTTCATCTAGCTAGATCTCATCCATTAATGAAATAAACACGTGATCAGATAACTCCCCGTCATTGTCTTCAACTAGGCTAACCAGAGAACCGTCCACACTAAAACCTTAATATCTCCCTCTGGACTCTAACAAATCTCGTGGGGTTTGATTCTATGAAATCTTTTAAGTGTGACGAACACATTCATACGGTAAAAATGCCATTAAATTAATTCTAATTAAATGGAGAATCAAAATAGGCATGGGAAGAGGGGAAGTTCAATACCTTTGCTATGAGATGGGAAGCTTCAATTACAGGTGCTTGGCACGTTTGTGGAGGTCCAAGGAGGCTAAGAATTGAACCTTTAGTCGTGGTGAAAGGTCTAGACCCAAATTAGACCAAGGTTAGATTTGGGTATTGGTTTTGAGCTATGTTAGAGGCTCTGTATTAGGGGGATTTGATAAGGCTTTATCTTAGTTTAGTTTAGTGATGGTGTGGGTGAGTTTAATTTGGATTTGGTGCACTGTGGAGGTGTGGTGGAGAATGTTATGTCTACGGTAAGAATTTGAGCTCAAAAATTAAACTCCAACAAGAGGAATTAGGGCACTAGAGTGGTTAGGTTGACTGTGGAGTTCTCAAGGAAGCTCGGGGGGTGATTTTAGAGGGTATCCTTAAGAAAATTTCAACACACCTTCCATTGCCATGGAAGTGGAGGTTTTATAAAATTGGCTTAGAGTGGCTTTGTGGGCTAATTGAGGGGTGTAAAATGATGCTTATGTGGAGGGCAGATAAGCTTTAAATGAAAATTTGGACGTGGTGGCCTCGAGGATTGAATTGGGTATAAATTTTGGGTGGTGGATCACAGTTTTGGCTCCTCCGGTGATTAGGCAGGCCGATAAGGCTAGGGGGGTGGCCAGGAGGTTTGTTTAACCAGGGGAATCTGTCACAACAATTAATTTGGGGAGGTGTTTAGTTTTGGCAAAAATCCCTTAGGCTTAAGCAATTTTGGAAGTAAATCCTTTGATTTGGGGATCCTTTGGTCCATGGCTCATTTGGGTAGTTCCATGGGGTTTAACCTGGAAAATAAGGTCCAAAATTTGGCTGTGGTGGTTTTTAGTTGCTTAATTTGCCTAGATTGGGTCAACTTTCGGTGAGGGGTCCATGTAGGTCAATTTGGCTAAAGTTTGGGTTTGGGCAAGGTTAACCATGACTCTGAGCCCAATTGATTAATCAAGATTATGTAGATGATTGTAATGAACTTTTTTGGTGAAGGATTGAAGTGATTTTGAGTTCAATTGGGGGTTCAGTTTGAGGGATTTTGGAATTTTGGTCACTTTGGGCATGTTGGGTTAGACTTGGGTCTATATTGGGCTAGGCTTGGGCTAAGTACAAATTGATTATTGAGAATGGTTAATAGGAATGTCATGAAGATTTTTCAACTAAAATTGGGTGTCAAATTTAGGCTAAGGCAATTAATTTGGCGGAATTTTGAGACATGGCAACTTTAGGGAAAAATTGGGGTTTTTTGGACTTAGTTCCAAATTAAATGAAATTGAAGCTTCACTAGGGCCAATTTAAGGTCAATTTTGATGTGTAAGAGTGTTATGAAGAGTTTTCAACATAAACTGTGGCAAATTGAGTAGGCTATAGGTTCAATTTGGTGAGATTAAGTCATATGACCAAAATTGGGGGTTTGATTTAGATCCAAATTGGGCTCAAAGCATAGGACAATTGATCTTTAATTTGTTTATATTGGCCATATGGAAGGTGAATTTGAGTTTATAACTAAAATTGGGTGAAATTGGGACCAAATTGATGGACATTTGAGGTGAATTTTGGGAAATTAGGCCTTTAAAGGCAATTTGGGGGTTTTGGTCAAAATGATCAAGTTGGTCAAATTGGGTCATGTGGTGGTTGAGAAAAATTAAAATGGGAATATTTGGAACGTTTTAAAAATTTTTGGAATTTTTTGGAATTTTTAAAATTTTTGCTTATGGAGGGGCATTTTGGTAAGTTGGCAATTTTTTTTGGTGATTTTGGGTAATTTGGATGTTTTTAAAAGGTTTGAAATGGTTTTTTATCAAGTTTGGGTATTTTAAATAAATTTGGAAATTTGGCCAAACTTAGGGTTCAAGGGTACTTAGGTAATTTGGGGAGTTTAGTGGAAAAAGGCCAAGTTGAGTATTTTTGGTAAAATTGGGGAGCTAACCATCTTAAATGAGCTATTTACTAATGGAAAATCCATTTGGATCCACTATGTACTGGTCTTAGCTAAACCCTAGCCTAGGGTCAGTGGGTTTAGGGGACCATTGATATATCTAAAATATATAGTATTTTTAGACACATTTTTATATCTATTTTTAAGATATTGCGCTTTAATGGAAGATTTTTTTCTATTTTTCTTGTGGATACAGGTAAAAAGGGTGAAAAATGCTTAAATTAATGAAAAATGATCAAATTTGGAGAAAAAAGGTGAAAAAAGTGCAAAAGAGTTTTGGCGCCTAAGCGCCGGTTAAACAGAGAAGGCCACGCCTAAGCGCCAGAGACCCTGTGCTTAAACACCAGTGGTAGTTTTTGGATGTGTAAATTCAGTTTTGGTGAATTTTGAAGAATTTTTTGAGGCACCCATTGGCTTAATAGGTGGTTATAACCACCATGGACGAAAATTATTATGAAAGGATGCATCTCTTGGGGAAATACATTGAATCTAGACATATTTTTAAGAGAAACCAAGGCACCTTTTGAAAAATTATAAAAGAAGGAAGAGAAGACTAAGAAAATAGTCTTGAAAGTACTGGAAAGTTTTGAAAGTTCTCATTTGGGGAGTTAGTTTGGAGAGATTTT
>NEWO01000363.1:593710-604058 GCA_003013225.1 Phalaenopsis aphrodite | reverse complement strand
TCCATGTGCGTTCGTTATTCAGGTCTTAATCAAAAAATCCTATATTACTTGATAATGATATGTATACTTGCATTGTACCCCAATATATATAAATTAAAAGTTAGATTCTTATTTTTCTTCAGGATCAAGTTTTTGGTTTTGTTGCAAAGTAAGGAAATATAAGTAAAATTTAATCCGAATTATTGTTGTATAGTGCAAATTAGCAGTATCCAGAGATAATTTTTTTGGCTCCGTTGCGGGGGAGAAATTGAGTTTAAAAGCAAATTTCTATTTTTAGAAAGTCTTATTTAAACTTTAAGTTATCTTATCTTATCTTATTTTGTTCTGTTTACTTTATTTTATTTTATTATATGTTAGTATATGCGTAGTTCAGGTTCTGAAGGACTAGTGCCCTACGATTCTGAATTACAAAGAACTATTAGAAAAATTAGAAAAACTAAAAAGAATTATAAATTTTGAAAAATCCAAAAAATTACAGAAATGACACACCAAAATAATCAAAATGCTGAAATTCATCAAGTGTTTAGACCTTTAAGAGATTATGCCAACCCTACTGTAGATGAAATTGATTGTAGTATTCAAAAACCTATTATAGTGGCTAATTCATTTGAGCATAAACCTGCTATTATCCAAATGGTATCAAATATCAGTTTGGGGATCACCAACTGAAGATCCAAATTTACATCTTATCATTCTTCTAGAATTGTTCGCTACATTTAAATACGATGGTGTATCAGATGATTCCATAAGAATTAAGTTATCTTCTTTCTCACTGAGGGATAAAGCTTAGATGTCGCTGAATTCATTAGCACCTGGATCTATCAGAACTTGGGGTGATTTAGCACAAAAATTCTTCGCTAAATATTTTCCACCATAAAAAAATGCAAAGCTTAGAAATGATATTAAATATTTTAATCAGTTTGAAGGGGATTCTATTTATAAACCATGAGAAAGATTTAAAGAACTCTTAAGAAAGTGTCCACACCATGCTAAACCAGATTGGTTAATAATTCAAACTTTTTATAATGGATTAGATGGATCTCTTAGCTCAATTATCGATGTTGCTGGTGGTTCATTGATGTCAAAACCATTTTATGACGCTTACACTTTAATTGAAGAAATGGCTACCAATAATTTTCAATGGCCTTCTAAGAGGGTAAATCCTAAGAAAGTAGCCAAAATTCATGAAACTACCATGTTAACAAATCAAGTTGCCGCAATTTTAAGGAAGTTAGACCAATTTGGAATGAATTTTTCTCAACCAATTTCCATGATTAAAGAGAATTCATTAAGCCAAATGGAGATTCTCAAGCATCATTAGAAACTTTGAATGCCATAAATAATAAGAAGAATAAACCATATTCAAATTATTATAACCCAGGTTGGAAGAACAATTAGAACTTTAACTGTAATAACAATTTGGGTGGTGATAATCAACATTGGGGGAACAACCAACGAAACCCATTGGGAAACTAAAACAGCCAAGGGAATAATAATTATAGATCTACTTATTCTCAAAGTTTCAACAACAATACACAGTTTAAGGAGAGGACTTTGTCTATAGAAGAAGTGGTGTTACAAATGGGAAATCAATTACAAAGTCAAGGAGCTATAATTAGAAATATTGAGAATCAACTTAGGCAAATAGAAAATTCATTAAATAATAGATCCCAAGGAACACATCCTAGTAATACTGAATCAAATGCAAATGACCAGAATAAAGAACAAGTAAAAGCCGTTCAACATAGAAGCGAAACAGAGTTGGAAGGTCAGGTTCAAAAAGAAATTGAAGTAGAGAGAGAAGAAATTGAAGAATCAAAAGAGGATGCTCCAAAATATTTTGGGAGACCTATTTCTCTACTAATAATTAAATTACAAAAACCACCACCTCCATTTTCTCAGAGACTTTATCAGCAGATGTTGGATAAACAATTTTCAAAATTTATGGAAATATTTAAGAAGCTTAAAATTAATATTTCATTTCCTGAAGCCTCATAATAATTGATGAGCTAGGTAGAGTTTATGAAGGATATTCTCAATAGAAAAAGGAAGTTTGAAGATAATGAGACTTTTGCAGTTAGTGAGGAGTGTAGTACGATGATTCGGAAGAAGCTTCCTGAAAACCTTAAAGATCCTGGTAGCTATACAATTCCATGTGCAATAGGAGACATATTTTATGGGAAAGCTTTATGTGATTCAGGTGAAAGCTTTAACCTTATGCCATTTTTAATATTTAAAAGATTGGGATTAGGAGAAATAACCCATACTACTGTAACTCTACAGTTAGTAGATCATTCGATAACAAAACTTAAAGAATTTATAGAAGATGTCCTAGTGAAAGTGGATCAATTTATCTTTCCTGTTGATTTCATTGTGCTAGATATGGAGGAAGATAAAGAGAAACCTATCATTTTGGGGAGACCTTTCCTAGTTACAGGAAGAGCACTGATAGATGTGCAGAAAGGGGAATTAACAATGCGTGTCAATGATCAAACTATTATTTTTAACATTTCAAAATCGATGAAATACCCTGCAAACGGTGAAGATAATGAAAGTTACAGGATGGATGTTATAAAATATCTAAGTGAATGCCATTTTATAACTACTTATGAAGAAAAATTGAAGAAAAAGATTTGAAACAAAAGTAGGAAGAGCATTAAATATGTGAAGATCATTTTAAGGAAAATTCAAACTACGTTTGAGAAAGTTTTGACGTATTGGACACCATAGACAACGATAAATCATTTTGTCCATTTATTGAAAAACTTCCTGAACTAGAGTTGAAGTTACTTCCTAATCATTTGAAATATGCCTTTGTAGGAGATTCCTCTACTTTACTAGTTATAATTTCCTCAAAATTAATTATGGAAGAAAAAGAAAGGTTGATGAAAATTCTAAAATTTTCTAAGAAAGCCTTTGGATGGACAATTGCTGATATTAAAGGAATCAATCTTTCAATTTGCATGCATAAAATTCATATGGAAGAGAACTGCAAACCCATGGGTGATCCGCAAAGGAGATTGAATTTTATTATGAAAGAAGTTGTAAAGAATGAAATTTTAAAGTGGTTAGATGCTGAAATTATCTACCCTATTTCAGATAGTGCATGGGTTAGTCCAATTCATTCCATTCCTAAGAAAGGAGGAGTAGCTGTAATTGTAAATAAACATAATGAATTAATACCTACTAGACAAGTTACAAGGTGACGAATATGCATTGATTATAAAAAATTAAATCTTGTCACTAGGAAAGATCATTTTCTATTACCCTTTCTAGATCAAATGCTAGATAGACTAGCTGGGCATAAATACTTTTATTTTTTGGATGGATATACTGGTTATCACCAAATTCAAATATTTCTTGAGGATCAAGAGAAAATAACATTTACCAGTCCTTATGGTACTTTTGCTTTTAGAAGAATGCCCTTTGGTTTATCTGATGCCCCTGCTATATTTAAAAGATGTATGATGGCAATTTTTTGTGATTTAATTGAAGAAAGGATTGAAGTATTCATGAATGACTTTTCAGTTATTGGAACTTCATTTGACTCATCTTTAGAACATTTATCCAAAGTGCTGTGAAGAAACAAATTTAGTCCTTAACTGGGAAAAATGCCAATTTATGGTAGGATGAGGAATTGTATTAGAACATCAAATATCAGAAAATGTTATGGAAGTAGAACCTGCTAAAATTCTAGTGATCGCTAATTTACCTTATCTAATAAATGTAAGGGAAATTAGGAGTTTTTTAGGACATGCTGGATTCTACAGATGATATATTAAAGACTTTTCAAAGATTTCTAAGCCTTTATGCCATTTACTGGAGAAAGATGCAATTTTTAATTTTGATGAAGAATGCCTAAAAGCTTTTAAGTTATTAAATAAAAAACTAATCCCTGCACCAATTATAGTTTTACCAAACTGGAAAAATCTCTTGAATTAATGTGTGATGCTAGTGATTATGCTATTGGAGTTATTTTAGGACAAAGATATGATAAAATTTTCAAAGTTGTTTACTATGCTAGTAAAACTCTTAATAAAACTCAAATTAATTATACAACAACTGAAAGAGTTATTAGCAATAGTATTTGCTTTTGATAAATTTAGTTCATATTTAATTGGAACTCAATGTGTAGTGCATACAAATCATTCTGCTATTAAGTATTTAATGAAAAAGAAGGATGAAAACCTAGACTTATAAGATGGAATCTTCTTTTGCAAGAATTTGATTTTGTAATAGTAGATCGAAATGGGATTAAAAATCAAATTGCTGATCTTTTGTCCAGACTTGAATTAGAAAAACCATTCTGTTTTGAAAATGAAATTAATGAACATTTTTTAGATGAAAAATTGTTCAATATTNAGACTTGAATTAGAAAAACCATTCTGTTTTGAAAATGAAATTAATGAACATTTTTTAGATGAAAAATTGTTCAATATTACTGAGTGGTGTGTTCCATGGAATGCCGACATTGTGAACTTTATGTTTAGTGATATTATACACTATGGAATGACATGCCAATAGAAGAGGAAATTTATTTCTGAAGCTAAGAATTATTTTTGGAATGACCCATTTTTATATAAATAAGGAAAGGATCTGATTATTCAAAGATGTGTACCATTAGAAGAAACTTATGAGATTATCCAAATATGTCATAATTTTGACTTTATGGGCTTATGAGATTATCCAAATATGTCATAATTTTGACTTTATGAGACATTTTGGTGTTGATAAAACAACATACAAAATTTTACAATCTGGATTTTATTGGACTACAATTTTTAGAGATGTTAATTCTTATATTAAAACTTGTGATAAATGCCAAAGAGTAGGAAATATTTCTAGAAGAAATGAGTTGCCCCTTAATTATATGCTAGAAGTTGAAATATTTGATGTTTGGGGATTATATTTCATGCAACCATTTATACCATCTTTCAAAAATTTATATATTCTGTTAGCAGTGGACTATGTATTCAAATGGATAGAAGTTGTTACTTTACCTTGATGTGATGCTCAAAGTGTTGCAAAATTTTTGAAAATAAATATATTTTTTAAATTTGGGATGCCAAAAGTTATCATTACTGATAGGGGAAGTCATTTTACAAATGCCATAATGTAGAAATTATTAAAGAAATATCATATAAATTGTAGGATTGTTACTGCTTATCATCCTCAAACAAGTGGTTTGGGGAAATTATCCAATCTAGAAATTAATTGAATTAAGGAAAAATCTGTGAATCTAACAAAAAATGGATTGTTCAGTCAAACTTGACTATGCTTTGTGGGCTTATAGGACTACATACAGAAATCCTATAAGAATGTCCCCAAATAGGCTAATATTTGGAAAAGCTTGTCACTTACCAGTTGATCTTGAGCATAAGGCGTATTGGGCAATTAAAGAGTTCAATTATAATTTGAAAGAAGCTGGTGAGGAAATATTGTTACAATTAAATGAGCTTGAAGAGATAAGTAATGAATCTTATTAAATTGCTAAATTTTATAAAGAAAAGATGAAGATGTGGCATGATCAAAGGATTCTTACTAAAAACTTTCACTCAGGGCAATAATTTTTTCTACATATTTCAAATTTAAGTTTATTTCCAAGAAAACTTAAGTCCAGGTGGATGGGCCCATTTATTGTGATTAAATTTTATCCTTATGAAGCTGTGGATATTAAATATCCTAAGTCTACAAAATATTTAAAATTAATGGACATAGACTGAAACCTTATTTTATAGGGGATCAACATAAGTTTAATGATGGAATAATGTTCGGTCAACTAGAGAGAGCACTGGTTATGTCGGGCTGACGACGTAAAACCAAACGCTTTGTGGGAGGCAACCCATAGTTATCAGTGTGTTTTTATTTTGATTGTTGTTTTATGTGTGATTAAGAAAATTTGGGGTAGTATTTTTGAGACTATTATGTGTTAGTATTGATTTTAAGACTTTATTTAGTGATCTAGACATGTTAAAATGAGATATTGGACGTTAAGTTGACTAGTACAAAATGTGCATTGGCACTTAAGTGCCAAATCCGGCGCTTAAGCACGACAATTTAAAAACATGTCTGAAATTAATATTCTAGAAGGTAAAAATGCTTAGAAGTTTGCAAAAACAAGCTAAGGCAGTTTCTTAACGTGTCTAGGAGTTATTGGAAGGATTTAGGCCTATAAATAGAAGGGTTTAGTGAAAAAATTTCACCCCAGATTATTTCTATCCCTAAATTCTAAGAGAGAGATAATTTTTAAGATGATGTCTTCATGGGAGATGAATTTCAAGAAGAAGGAGGAGACCATGAGGAAGAAATTCATTAGTTAAAGTGCACAAGAGATGTATAACGGTTTCATAGCCGTTAGTATCGAAGGGATATCAGAGAAGATCAACAAAATTGAAAATACCATGTATGTATTGGAGACTAAGGTATTGGAGATTCATGCACATCTTGAGCATATTGGATGGCAATTGAAATTGCAATTTAGCCACACTAGTTATATAGAGGAAGTGGAAAAGGAGATGTTTCTTAAGCAAAACTGGATTGAAGAAGATTGCATCAGAGCATGCTGCCACCGTCCGTTTTATCTACTTTATTTTCCAGTTGCACCGGGAGAGACTAATGAAAGACGTGAATTTGTTCTTCCTAATGAAGAATGGAATTCATTTGTGTGTTTAAAGTCATTTTCTTAAGTGTTTTAGTGTTTAAGACTTGCTTTTAGTGTTTGTGTTACTTATGTGTTTAATTGTGAAAGATTGTTAAGTGTTTATATTTTGGAAAATTTTCTCATCTAAGATAATTTGGAATGAGAACTAAGTGTTTAAATGTATTTGTACTCATTTGTGAATTAATATAAGTTTGTTTGTGGGAAATTTTGTGTTGTTTTAGCCTCAAATTGAAATAGTTATTAAGGAGAATTTTCAGATAAAGGAGAGTTATAGGACGTTAAAAATAGTCAGTTAAGTGCTATGAGACCATTTAGGGGTGGTTTATTTACACAAATAGTGTCTTTTACTTTAATTTGGAAATTTTGAAAATCATGCAATGGCGCCTAAGCGCCACTTCTCACGCTTATGCGTGAGCAAACCTAAGAGGCAGGTGCCTAAGCGCGACTTACCAGCGCTTAAGCACTGGTTCACGAAAATTGGTTCGCGAACGGTTAAAAGTAAATTTTTGAGCTAGAAATTGCCACTTTTAACACCACTGTAACTTTCTTCCTCTTGCGTTCATGATTTTTTAGGGCTAGGGCACATATAAAGTTAAGATTTCTTGGTAGAATCAAGTGAAATTTGCTAGATCCAAGTTCTTTGAGGTAAAAGCTTTACTTCTATGTAAAAAATTTGTATTTTCACCATGTATTTTGAGCATATTTGGAGAAATTCGAAAATTCACCATTCATGGTGAAAAATGAGGAAAAATCTATGGAAATTGTATGAGAAGTTTAGTTTGTGCTTTTGGAAGTTTTGTTTGGTAATTTAAACTTGATTTTAGAAGTTATTGTTGGAATTTATCAAATTTGTAGAATGACACCAAGATTGAAGAGGAACAAAGGCAAAGCCCTTTTTGATTCCAGTAAATTTGTTAGTTCATAAGCTCAAGATCGGTATAGTGATGCGTTGCAATAATGCAAACTGATTCAGGAGCGATGTTTTAGAAATCTGGGTGGACTCGTGGAAGATTTAATTATTCGCAAACAGTGGGAAAAATTATGTTGTTTCTCTGCTATGGCAGTTATATCTGTTATGAGGGAGTTCTATGCAAATCTTTCTGAAGCTGAAGACAATAGAGTCATGGTTCAAGGAAAACGGGTACCTTTTCACCAGAGGAAATCAACTTGTTTTACAATTTACCACCCATTACGTTATGTTCTCATGCAAATTATAGTCCTACTAAAGCCCATCACTAAGGTGAATGTGAAGACTTATTCTGAACATTCAATTTTAGGCTGGAGAGGAGGATTTTCCAGAAGCTATAGAATGGAGACGTCTGCTATTTTTACCTCAGCTACTTCAACATCTAGACCATCTACCTCACGTGCTTCTACATCTCGAGGTGAGTCTACTGATACCCGATACGAGTTATTACAGAAGACGATGGATAATATCAATTTTACTGCTGATAAGGTATAAAATTTAGAGCGTTTTGTAGATCATACTGATAAGTATAATAAGAGAAAGAGTGATTATGAAGAGAAATTTCACTCATCTTTGGAGAGTCTGATTAGAGGTGACCCAGGAATGCAATTTCCTCCTTATCATTGATATCCTGACTATGAGCCTGCAAAAAAGTGGTATAGCGGTGATTCTGAGGTTGAGGAGTAGGATTGAGATATTTTTATTTTTTTTTATGTTGAAGACTGTTATGTAGTACTGCTGCATTTGTTTTGTGTTAATTTGGACTATGTATTATGTTATGTTTGGGGCCTTTTATATTGTTACTGTGATGTTGTATTTTGTTAGTGGCCTATTTTTACATTCTAGGGTAGTAACTGTTGATGTGTGTTTAATACTATTTTAGTTAGATTTATATTGAACTTTATTCTATGTCTTTTGAAAAGTTTAAAAATCTAGCTAACTTAGATCTTAAATATAAATTTCTGAAACTGCTACCCTGTATTTTACTTTTATCATGTTAGTTAGTTTGTTTTTTTGCTGAGATCATGAAATCAAGTTAGTGTGTTAGATTACTTTTATGTTTAGAAGTCTATTGAATACCTACATGTTAAATTAAATGAAAATATAGAATATTTGATTAAAAAATAAATTTAATCCTATTTTTAGTTCTATACTTGTATCATTAGGGTTTAAAAATTCCTGTTAGTATGTTATTTTAAATTTTCATTCTTGCTTATATGTATCTGATGCTAAACAGTTTAACCTGTTAAAAATTTAAGTTTGGAGGGATGAAAATTATTTTCAAAACTAGAATTTTAATTGTACTCAAATGTGCTACAAGTGAATTTGATTTGAAAAAAAAATTTGTTATGTATATGAAGTTATATTAGGGAAGTAAAATTTGATTTTATAAATGAGTAAGAAAATTTAGTTAAAATTTTTAGTAATGAAGAAAAACTTTAAGTTAAAAAGTTTTTAGATGAGAAAATGATTAATATAATTAACAATATTTAGTAAGAAAAATTATATTTTTGAAAAATTTAGATAATTTAGACTTTTATTTTTAATACTTAAATTTCTTTTATTAAATTAATTTGCAAAACTATTATTATATTTATAACTAAATTACTTATAACAAGATTTTGCTTTAGGAAATGAGAAGTAGAATTCAAAATTATTAAAGGCCTATCCATATATAGTAATCCTTGCCTGAAAAAGAAAAGAAAAAAGAGAGAAAAGAAAAATAAAATAAAAAAAGAGAAAGAAAAGAAAAAGAAAAGAAAAAGAAAAAGAAAAGGAAAAGAAAAAGAAAAAAAATTTAGGAAGGAGAAGCTTGAGGATTAGTGTCTAATCAAAAATTGGTTCTACATTTGATCCTTTTAAAGTATAAGACTTGAGAAACTCTTATGCTTATAGATAAAATATAACAAGTAAAATTATTTTTAATGAAAATTTTTAAGTGGAGATAATAAAAGAAGTAAATTCTAAATTTGGATACTACAATATATTTCTAAATTAGATAGAAACTCATATTTTCATCTTTCTTAACTATAAGAATTTCTAAACTTTAAGTTGGCCTCATTTAGTGTATATTTTTTCTAAATTAGATTGTTATATTTCTAAATCAAAATTTCAATAACTCCTAAAGAAACTCATATACATATCATACATATTTAGTTTTTAATGATTGAAGTGTCACTTGAGGAGAAGAGACATTTTAAGTTTGGGGGATTTTGATACACCTAAAATATATGGTGTTTTTATACACATCTTTATATCTATTTTTGAGATAATGCGCTTTAATGGAAGGTATTTTTGTGTTTTTCTTGCAGATACAGGTAAAAAGGGTGAAAAATGCTTAAAGGCGTGAAAAAGGATCAAATTTTGAGCAAAAAAGGTGTAAAAGAGTTTTGGCGCCTAAGCGCCAGATTCAGTGCTTAAACGCCAGTTAAACTAAGAAGGCCACACTAGTGGCAGTTATTGGACGAGTAAATTTGGTTTCTACAAATTTTGAAGAGTTTTTTGAGGCATCAATTGGCTTAATAGGTGGTTATAACCAGCATGGACAAAAATTATCAAGAAAGGATGCATTTCTTGGGGAAATACATCGAATCTAGACATATTTTGAAGAGAAACCAAGGCACCTTTTGGAAAATTATAAAAGAGAGAAGAGAGGACTTAGAAAAGAGTCATGAAATTATTGGAAAGTTTTGAAAGTTCTCATTTGGCGAGTTAGTTCG
>NEWO01000363.1:542733-579808 GCA_003013225.1 Phalaenopsis aphrodite | reverse complement strand
TAAAAGTTAAGTTCTTATTTTTCTTCAGGATCAAGTTTTTGGTTTTGTTATAAAGTAAGGAAATATAAGTGAAATATAATCTGAATTATAGTTGTACTGTGCATATTAACAGTATCCAAGGATCAACCATCTACATGAGTCTCCCAAATGAACAAGAGATCAAAGTCAAGAAATTTGGGTTTGTATTTGTGAGTTATTGTGAGTGAGGTGAGTAACTTAGCTCTAGACCAACACCCAAGGTCAACCCGAAGGTCAAGCAGGCCTATTGGAAGTCTCCTTGGGCTCCCCCATAATGCCTCACCTACTAAGTGCTAGAGGTTATGACCACTATGTGGAACTTCAAGTTGAGTAAAAAGGAGTTTGTAATTTTTAATGGTGAGGGTTCCTTATCTAGTTTTCTAAGAATAGTCCATAGAAAAGTCCTGTGGCTAGACCCTAGGCTACTAAATAGGAAAAAATTAGACCTCGACCAAAAGTGAGGTCAACAAATGGAGCCCAAAAGGTGTGGTGTGCTGGGCAAGCACAATGCGCGTATTGGCGTTGACCGATGTGATCAACAAAACCAATACAAAATCCTAAGTCGATAGACCTGGAAGGATGTGTAGAACTGTATGTATTATTTGTTTCTACTAGAGAATTAGCAAGTGAATATTTGATCGAAGTCAAGAAGTAAGAACTCTCGTTGGGGATTGGAGAGTTGGTTTTGAGTTTTTAGATTTCAGGTGTTCAAAGAGGATGGGAATTAAAGTTTAGGTATTAATTTCAGACAAGGGTCAAAAGTTAAGGATTGACCTCGAAAAGAGAGGAATCAGAAGTTAACGACTGATTCCAAAATGAAAATCAAAAGTTAAGGATCAATCTCAAGAGAGAGTCGGAAGTTAAGGACCGACCTAAAAAAAAAAGAGAGCAATTAGAAGTTAAGGACTGATTCCAAAATATGAATTGAAAGTTAAGGATCAATCTCATGAGCGAGTCAGAAGTTAAGGACCAACCTAAAAAAAAGAGAGGAATCAGAAGCTAAGGACCGATTCCAAAATGAGAATTGAAAGTTAAGGATTGATCTTAAGAGAGAGTCAAAAGTTAAGGACTGACCTTGAAATAAAGAGAGGAATCAGATATTAAGGACTGATTCCAAAATGATGATTGAAACTTAAAGATCTATCTCAAAATAGTGGGAAGTTAAGGACCGACCTCAAAAGAAGGGAATTAGAAGTTAAGGACTGATTCCAAAATGAGAATTAAAAGTTAAAGATCAATCTGAAGGGAGAGTCAGAAGTTGAGGACCAACCTAGAAAGAGGGAATGAGAAGTTAAGGACTGATTCCAAAATGAGAATTGAATGTTAAGGATCAATCTTAAGAGAGAGTCAGATGTTAAGGACCAATCTCGAAAAAAAGAGAGGAATCAGAAGTTAAGGACTGATTTCAAAATGAGAATTGAAAGTTAACAATCAATCTCAAGAGAGAGTCGGAAGTTAAGGACCGACCTCAAAAAAAGATAGGAATCAGAAGAAAAGGATCAATTCCAAAGTGAGAATTGAAAGTTAAGGATCAATCTCAAAAGAGAGTCAGAAGTTAAGAAGCAACCTTGAATGGAAAAGAATCAGAAGTTAAGGACTGATTCCAAAATAAGAATTGAAATTTAATGATCAATCTCAAGAGAGAGTTAGAAGTTAAGGACCGGCCTCGAAAGAATGACTGATTCCAAAATGAGAATTGAAAATTAAGGATCAATCTCAAAAGAGAGTCAGAAGTTAGGGACCGACCTCAAAAGGAGGGAATTCGAAGTTATGGACTGATTTTAAAATGATAATTGAAAGTTAAGTATCACTCTCAAAAGAGAGTCAGAAGTTAGGGACCGATCTCGAAAGTAAGGAATCAGAAGTTAAGGACTGATTCTAAAATGACAAATGGTGGTGTTAAACCCATAAACATGTGTTATGTGAAAAGATTGACATTGGTGAGAAAAATGTGCAAAATTTTTTGAGATTTTGTGCAGAACATGAAATTCCGCAAGAATGTGAAGAGATTTAGTGCATACAAAGATAGTTGTGTTGCGTGAGCAAAGAGTAAGAGACCTTGAAATCAACAGAATCTACTAAACAGATTTCTTTTCTTTTCTTGTTGTTTCTGTTCACATTTAATTATCAAAATATGTTTTCAAAAATTTAATTTTAGCTAGTTGATTTTTCAAAAGAGAGTTGTTTTGTCTTTTGCTTGTTTGTTATTTTTATTTAAATTTTATTATGATCGGTTTTTTTTTTGTTCTTTGTTCTTTATAATCTCGAACCAACGTATGGTCCATAGCTTTTATCCATTGCACAAAAAAGGCAATTGATGAAATGAAAAATTTGTGAAAGAAACTTCTTTAGTTTGTTCCAATAAAAGTTATAGATTGAATGTAGGCCAAAGCCTCAAAAAGTACAATATGCTAACTGCATCAAAGTACATCCACAAATATTCCATGCCAAGTATATATCATAGGGTGNACAATATGCTAACTGCATCAAAGTACATCCACAAATATTCCATGCCAAGTATATATCATAGGGTGAGCATGTCTAATACATATCATATCTACTGTAATGAAATGCAGTAAAACAGAAAGGAATCCTCTGAATGTCTGTCTCTGGTGAGGCAAGCTCCTGAACAAGCTGACCTTCTACGCCACACTCTAGGACAAGAGTTCTCTTTGCATGTAGGCAACCCTCTCATAGCTCGTATGGTAGTAGTTCTTCCAACTTTGGATCTGGTTGAAATCCATATGGAATTTTTTTGTTATCCAGTCGTCAAAACCTCACAGACACCTTATGGTGTCGCACCCATAGAATACTGTGCTTGGCGACGTCTACTTTGCTCCCTTTAAGGACTAGCACTAAACCAATAGGTAGTGGAATTTCTACGGATCCTCTGAATTCACCAGAGCTGACAATATCTATTTCTTTTCCAAACAGAATGTTTCTTTTGCTCGTGAATGAGACCATGCAGAAAGGTCTCACAAAGTCATGATGATCAATGTGTGGAGGCATGCACTCCTTCATCGTATATGTTGATGATGCAACTGCTAGAAATATAGTTAGCTGGTAGTATAATCCATCAGACCATTCTTTTAATCATCTATTTTGTCAATAGAGGTAGTAGATCCACCTGATTGTGTCTGAGAATCCCAGGAGGATTTCCTTATCTATCATTAGTAAAGTTGTAGCAGCAGCCGCATTGGATAATAATCCTCCATTTTCTTTGCATCCACTTTCTTGGCTTGGAATAGCTTCTTTTCACAAGCAGGCGTGCTCGACCTTTATCTCTCAAGTCAAAAATACAGTCGAGAATGTTTCATTCATCACTTTCTGAGAAGACCCTGGTGTATAATTCTGATCCCTCTCATATGTTGATGAACCTCTCTTGCACTTCTTCATAAAATTTGAAGTCCCTTTTGCTTACCTTGATCATCTTGTAGTATTCTACTGTACTGATGATCGACGGCTATCGAGGATGTTCCCTCATTTCTATGGCAGAAACCCAAGCTGGTGCTGATTCTAACACTAACAAAATGTGTGACTCAACATCCAAAGGGACATATGGCTCTGGACTCCATGGGACATATTGATCTGTTCTTAGCGGGACATACAACTCCCTCATCAAGAAATTGGGGATTTGAGACCCATCATCGGTAGATGCGTACTCCTATAAGGTTTTATAGTGTTGAGGGTGTAGGACATTAAAGTCGGGTCATTCCACGAATGCCACTGTAGCTGATGCTCATGCGGGTATTTCGGCGTTGCAGTTCATGCAATCCGTGCAAATAACATCTGAAGCTGGAGGTATTTCCGGCTCTGTAACAAACCCAAATTTCTCATCTGTAGCAGGTAAGCTGGAAGAGGTTTCTCTAATGCCTGGATCATAAATGTTCCTTACAGGAATAGGACTAAGTAAATTATCTACCTCTTTCAGGCATCTTCTTTCTTCTCGTAAGAAAATGCTTTGCTTTTGGCAGCTTGGATTTCTACGTTGAGTTCTTTGAAGTGGAGCGTCTGACATTATCGGCAGCGACTAGGCCCCCAGTTGGCATAGCTATCGTGGATAGTAGGCGGTTGGGCCCCTCCATTGGGTCTTGTTGTACCATCACAATCTTTCTCTTCAGTGATGAATTGTCTTTGGTGGTCAACCTCAGCAGTGAGGGCAGCCCTTCCTTTTCCTGTTGGCTGATGACATCCATTAGAGGCCCCTCATAATCCATGTCGACTTGAATAAGTTCTTTGTTAAAGTTTATGGTGCCACAGGGCGGCACAATTTCCTTATTGAGTGTGAGGTTCCAGCCATCTTTAAAGGCAAAGATCAGCCTCTGACCTGACATTTTTCTACAGAAAATAGGAAAAATGTTAATGAGCTAAAATTTAGCATGAACAAGAACAAAACAAATTATTTATTAAAGGAAATTTTAGTTTATTTTGGTGAAGAAGTCATTTATTTATGTATGCATTTTGTTTAATTTAGTAGGATATTAAGTTTAAAAAGAGAAAATTGAAGTGTGTAATTTTCAAAAATTTTCATTATGTTGAGGTTATTCTTATTACAAAAATTTTGGACCTGATCACAGACTTTTGGTCACATAGATAACCTCAAAACAATACAAATTTCAAAATTTCAACATAAGCGATGGCAAGCAATGTCAGGTTGCGTAGTATGTCTTCAGGTATCGTCCAATGATTGGTAGCATGGGTCTTTCACCTTAGAAATCTACTAACGGGTAGACTCCTCCTGCATAGACCTTTTCAACGACAAATGATCCCTTCCAAGTTGGCTCAAATTTTCTACCTATCTTGCGGTGTGTAATAATAGGCCTTTTGAGCACGAATATGAGGTCACCAACTTTGAATGTCCATGGGCAGACCAATTTGTCATGAGCTTGTACCATCTTTGCATAGTAAAGTTCCAAGTGTTGTCTGCTTCAAGTCGTTTTCCCTCAGGACTCTCTAGTTCTTCAAGTCTGAGTTTTGCACTTTTATCTGTTGTGAGATGGTTGGCAACAACGACTCTGAGAGTTGATGTCTGAAATTCTAATAGTAGCACGGCCTCAGACCGATACACGAGCATGTAGGTTGTACACTGAGTGGGAGTCTTGAACGTTTTTTGGTAGAGCCACAATACTTTTAACAGTTTTTTTGTGCTAATCCCTTACGTTTTTGTCTAGTGTTTTCTTTAAAATATGTACCAATGTCTTGTTGAAGACTTTAGCCAACAATTTGCTATGGGATAGTAAATTGTAGAGTATGTCCAATCTATCCCGGGTCTTTGGAAAAAATTATTAATTTTTGAGCTTTTAAAAGATGTCCCATTGTCAAAAATTATTCTTCGCGATACTTCAAAACGGCAGACAATTTGGCTTTTGAAGAATTGAAGGACGTGATGTGTCGTAACCTCTCGTACAGTACAACCTCTACCCATTTAGAGAAGTAAATTGTAGCGACAAGTATAAACCTGTGTCCTTTATAAGATGGAGGATCAATCAGACCTATTATGTCCGTGGCCCAACACTTGAGTGGTCACGAGACGACAGTTGGTTGTAGCACATTCGGAGGTTGGTGAAAGACCACCCCATGCACTTGGGACTGTTGACATCTTCTGGTTGTATCCATGCAATTAGACATCATTGCCGACTAATAATATCCGAGTCTTTTGATCTTCATTTTCATCTTCAACCCTAACTGGTGAGTCCCACACAATCCTACATGTGAATCTTTAACAATATTCTATACTTCGGATTTTCTTAAACATTGTAACCACATCTGGTCGAACGATCTCTTGTATAGGACATCACCTACTAGAGCAGATGGCATAGACCTTTTTGTAATGAGATGTGCATTAGACTTGTCCTCTGGTAGCTTTCCAGTATGCAAATATTCTATCAATGGCTTGCGCCAGTCTTCGTTGATGTCCGCAACTGCAACTATCATATCTTCTTCTTTCCCGAGCTTGTATAGAGTTTCTTGGTTGATCCGAGATAGAACTTGTCCTCCTTGTACTGTGACTTCAAGGGAATCCTCCAAGGGACATCCAATTCTTTTGCAAGTTTTGACAGAGCGTCAACAAGGGCATTATCTCCCATAGAAAATTGGTAGAAATCACATTGGGGATCTGCTCTAGCAGCTTCATTATGTACTGACGGTATTCTGCTAGTCGTGGTTTCAAAATTTTGTATTGCCCGGTGGCTTGCTGGATGACGAGCTGAGAGTCGCCATAGATGACAATGTTTGTTATATCCATTGAGATGGCCAATTCAAATACAGTGATTAAAGCTTCATATTCTGCTTCATTGTTGGTACACGACTTGATCAGGTGGTATGAGAACCTCAACATACCCTTATCTAGTGTGATAAAGATCAAACCGATCCCTGCTTTGACTGGTATTACAGTGTCTGATCCTTTCTTTTTTCTTTTGGTTGACGAAGCGCCGTCGAACTACATTTCCAAGCATTGCGCGCTGGAGAATTCCATTTGTAGTATTTGCTCATCTAGTAACTCGTCTTTGAGAGGAGACTCAACTAGCAAATGGTCTGCAGCGAGAAAGTCTGCTAGAATTTGTGCCTTGATACCACGAGGGGAACAAAAGTTATATCAAAATGTAATAAGATCATTGACCGTCTTACTAAAGGTCCAGAGAGTGTTGGTCGGGTCATCAAATATTGCAACAAGTTAACTTTAGAGATTAGGGTGATCTTATGAGAAAGCATGTAATGTATATGTTTTTGGGTGGAAAAAATTAATGTTAAACAATGCTTCTCGATAGGTGGATACATTTTCTCTGTCAGTATTAGATGACCACTCAAATAGTAGAGTGCATTTTCTTTACCCTCATCATACATTTGGGCAAAGAGGGCTCCAAGAGAGTCGTATAAAGCTATGGTACAAAGTATCAATGGTTTCCCTGGGATAGGGGCTGCCAAAATAGAAGGTGTCATTAAATATTGTTTAACATTCTCGAAGGCCCGTTGGCATTTCTCTTCCCAAAAAAATTTGGCATTTTTTTAATTAATGCCGAGAAGGGCTGACACCTACCTGAGAGATTAAAAAGAAAGCATCTCAGACATGCCAACTTCCCATGAAAGGAACGTAGTTGTTTCAAGGTTTTAGGAGGAGTCATTTCTAAGATAGCTTTAATCTTATCCAGGTCAATTTCGATTCCCTGATGACGGACAAAGAATCCTAGAAATTTCTTGGAGGTAATGCCAAAAACAAACTTTAAGGGATTCATTTTAAGGTCATATCATCGTAACCATTCGAACACGATCCTGAAATTGTACAAATGGTCTATTTTTTTTACTTTTGATGACCAAATAATCCATGTAGCATTTCACTTGATTGTGAATGAGGTCATAAAAAATCTTTGCCATTGCACAGTGGTATGTAGTTCCAGCGTTCTTTAGGTCGAACGACATCATCGTGTAGCAAAAAATCCTGATAAGTTTTTTGAAGCTTGTAAGTGCTGCATCTTCAAGAGCCATCTTGAATTGGTTATACCCCAATCATCCATCCATGAAAGAGAAAATTTCATGTGTAGAAGCAATGTACTCCATCATTTCTGGTATCAGTAACGGGAATTTGTCTTTTGGACATGCATTGTTCAAATCCCTGAAGTCTACACAAGCATGGATTTGTCCATTTTTCTTCTAAAGAGGTAAAATGTTGGCCAACCACATGGGGTATTGCTCTTCTTTCACAAAGTTAGCATCTATTAATTTCTTCACCTCGGTAATGACTTGCTGCTCTATTTTAAGGCTCATTCTTCTAGAAGCTTATTTTACTGGGGTTATATTCTTGTCCACCCTGAGTTCATGAACTGCAACCTTTGTTGACAATCCTGACATTTCATCATAGCTCCAAGCGAAGCAATCTTTGAATTTTGTTAACAATCTAATCAATTGCAGAGATTCTTCATCATTGAGTACAGAACTTGTGAATGTGTGTCGAGGTTGTTCTTCCGTCCCGAGGTTGATTTCATTTAACTCATTAACAGTGGATTTAATTTCCTCCTCAAATTCTAGGAGAGCATTTTTTATCAGCTAACCAGTAGTGTCATCCTCCATATCAAGGCAATCTCCTTCCCATTCACTAGTAACAACCATGCAAAACTCTAAATCATCGACTGGTTTGACTGTACCAAATCTGAGACCCTCTTTTGAGTTTGGAGTTCGAATTTTAACTTTCCAAAATTTTTCAAAAGGTTGTAATTTATCTTTTAGCATTTGTTTTGGCATATATCCCTGTTGAATCAACTTTTATACATAAGGTGAAAAGTAAGCAAAAGGTAATTCCATTAATTCTTTAGGATCATCATCTAAGTTTACACAATTTTCAAGATCAATAGAGGTAGAAGCATGGTAAAAATTGATCAGCTTTGACCAACACTTCAGACTTCCATGATCTTTAAGCTCTCGACCTTTTGAGGGAGGATCAGAGTAAGGGTCATAACATTCACATAGTGGTTTTTCCGATCATACATTGTCTCACATTCACTTTTCTCTGTATCTTCTAAGGATATCTCATATTGAGGTTTCTTTTGTTTTGTCATCATTATTTCATCTTCGAAACTGTCTTCATGTACAATGTTGATGGTTGGCCTAGTCCGTTCAAAAATTAAACTTTTTCTTCCTCATCCACTTCCCCGACCTCAACCTCGGGTGCACGAATTAAAAGAACCTTCAACAACCTATTGCAAAAGAGTGGTGGAAGATTGCTGAAGCAGATTTGAATGGCCTTCTCTTTTTGATTTTTCTGAATTTTTACTTTTATTTGTGACAATTTAGTTAGAGAAGACAATTTTCTTCAGAGGCACGTAATAGGCAGCATCTTCATGAATACCCACTTCATGCAATGAAAACGACTGTAAATGTCCCTTGATGTAATGCTCTTGTCCCTCTTTGTAATACTTGATGCATTGATGCAGAGACGATGGAGCCATGTTGTGTTCGTGAATCCACGGTTGACCCAGTAGAGCATTGAAAGAGGTCTCAGCGTCAATGATATGAAATTTAGCAGTTGTTTCTAGTTTTCCAACCTTCATAAGCAATGTAATCGATCTAAGGGCTCTCTCTTCATTTTGGTCGAATCCTCTTAGCATCATTTTATCGACCGTAAGCTTCAGATCTTCAATGTCCAAATAGGCCAATGTATGTAGACTCATTAAGTTGAGAGATGCTCCAGGATCTAGTAAAAGTCTGGACAACACAAATCTGTTGCTATTAATGGAGATGTAGAGTGGACGATTATGGTCAGTGGTACCGAGCAGCAAATCTTCATCTGTAAAGGTTACCCCAAGCTGTTTCTTAAACAAGCAAACTTCATCTGAGGATGTGTTGGCCTACTGAGCTAAGCAAATTTATGGGTCAAGCAAGGATGTAACCAGAGACTATCTCTTCTCTTTTGATACGATTAGAGCTTCGTAGATGCTTAATCTGGCCGGCAACTTCCTAAGATGAGCTAGCACATTGTATCCACTTTGTATTGTCCTCTATTTTTCTCTTAGTTATTTGGTTCTTCCACTGGTGAAGATGGAGGTAGTTCTTCTCGAGTATATATTTATTTCCCTTTATCTGTTGGAGCTATTCTTGGGGGTAATACTCTCTCACTCCTTAAGGTCACTTATGTATTTTCTTCTTTTAGAGATATCACTGTTGAATATTCTGGTGTTTTCTCTTTATCAGAAATATCTAGGTTGATGGTAAGCGGTGCACCGTGGTGCTTGAGGAATGGTTCCTCACTTCTAGTGCTATCGTAGCTGGTATCATTGTTGTCTTTTTTTGTCTTGACGACAAGTTCATTAGACTTAAGTATGATTTTAGGATTATTTTAGGGATTGAGATTGAAGTTATATCGGTTAAAATCAGTTACGTTATCACCAGAAAAATTTAAAACATAGCTGAAATCACAATCACTATAGTCATAAGACCTCATAGGGGCAAAATGATAATCATACAAAGTCAGGGGTTTGAGGATTTTCTTTTCGAATCTGAGACAACCAATCAAGTAGAGGCAGCCCCTATCCTACCCCCTGTGCTATTGATCTTCGCACTGATGTTCTTCTTTTTCTTTTTCTTTGATGATGATGGCTCTTGCGGCAAAATTTTCATCTCGATCTTGCCGGGTTGAAGACTCTGATCAGAAGCTTGTTTTGATGAATTCCAAATTTGGTTCAATATTTTCTTGGATGATTTGCTCCAAACCACACTCCATCCATCTTTTCTAGTATATGTGGAAGATTATTTTGATGAATCTTGGATTTGTTTCAGGACTCTCTTGAGATTTTTCTAAGTCATAATCCATCAATCTTCTCCAGTATATGGATCAATCGGAGAGATTGGTTTGGTCGAAATCATATTTATGGAGCTTTTTTTAGGTTCTTTTAAATATTCTTTTAGGATCATTATATTCCCTTCTTTAAGGTTCTTCTCGAGCCAATCCTGAAAGATGAAACATTCTTCTATAGTGTGCCCAAGCAACCTATGGTATAGGCAATAATTTGGTTGATCCTTCTTGTCGACCTCTTCGGGTTTCTTTGGATTTGGTAGTCTGAACTTAGGCTTCTTCATCAGACTTTTGAACATTTTGGATATGGCTTTATCTTTGAAAGAATACACCATTTTCAATCATTCTGTTAAAGATTTTATGTTATTCCTTGTTCGAGATGATCTTTCTTGAGGCGGTCGCTGGTTGGTCTGGCTACTCTATTTCTGAGTATGATGAAGATTGGCGAGGATTTTCTGGATTTATCTTCATTGATTGCTTTCCTTTGTTGACAGTTGCTACCGTTCTTGATTTCTTTTCAAATACTCTGGTTGCCTTGGGTTTCTTGTGAGAATCCATATGTTTGTTTTCCTTTTGAAGACTAATGGCTTTATTGAGTAGCTTCTCGAAGGATTTGATGGTGAGTCCCTTGAGCATGAAAGCTACTGACCCATGAATGCTTTTGAGTAAAATCTCAATTGCATGATGTTCCTATAGCTGAGGTTCACATTTCATGCTAAGGTTTCTCCACCTCAAAATGTAATCCACCAAAGTCTCGTTGGGCTTTTTTTTTCCATCTTGAGCTCTCCTATAGAGACATGGCGTTGCACTCTGACAAATCTCTTAAAAAATAACTTTTCTTGCTCGGCAAATGACTTAACTGATCCGTTGGGAGAATCAACATACCAACCGAAGGCGATCCCTGACAGGCTGCTGATAAACTGTTGGAAGAGTAAAGCTTTGTTACTCCTTGTGTTGTCATAACTGGCTCGAAAATGTGTTATATGTTGTTTGGGATTTCCAGTCCCATCAAATATCTTAAAGCTTAGGGCCACAAAACCTTTGGGTAAGGTATGACATTGAATTATTCCGCGTAAGGTCTACCCTTTAATTCCAATGCACCACCCATAGATTGGGTTAAGGCCTCCCGATATTGTTTGACCATTTGCTTAAATTCCTTCTCCGGCATGGCGTTCAATGGAGAATCCTTGTTTGGTTGCTCATCCCTGTTTTCTGAGGCAACTTCTCTTCTTTCATCTATAATTTGTATAATTTCTGATTGGTTGACTTCTGGATAGGCTAACTTTGGGGGTTGAGAATGTCCTTGAATTGTGGTCATGGCGGTCATGGCTGTGGCCATCTCTTCTATTCTTTTCTCCAGTTGGCTGACTTGTTCATCCCTTAGGAGGATAGCCCTACACAGCTCACTACAACATTCTCTTCGATAAGAGGTTGAACCTCACATGTAGATGTAGCGGTTCTGGTTTCAGTGACATGGACATCCATGAAATCTTCTTTGAGGTAATCATTATAGTCAAAGTCTTCATCATCATCAAGGGAGACTCCATGTTCCCGAGCCAACTCAGAAATCTCGACCCTGAGCTTTTCAAATTTTCCTATAATTATTGATTCTTGAATTGACTTAAGATCTCGAGGACCCTGCTGGACCTTCTCCTCTTGTTCCTCCATCTCACTGGAAATTGCTGTAACAATGTCAGTTACTTCAGACCCTCGCTTCATTCCATGATCTTGCCCTGCGGGCTCATTGGACTGTATCGGTGCAACGATCTTGAAATCCACACTTTCTTCTTTGACGATGATGTCTCAGGATGGAGTGTCCTAGCATAAATATTGGTATGTCGAGGAAAAGTATGCTCCCCATGGTATAGACCGACTACAGTACTGAGAAATCTCTTCATATTTTCCATAGGAATTTTAGGAATGTCTTTATAATGGTTGATCAATAGAATTCTCAGACCTAGTCTTGACTTAACCGATCGACGGTCTGTGATCCTGGCAGTGGTAGAAGCTGTGGCGATAATAGCAGTGTCGAGTCAGCTTCCTAAGTGAAACTAGACGGGAATACAAGCAGGAAAATCTTCAGTTGACTTTTGAGATCATTTGGCGGACCTGACATCCTTTAAAATTTCTTTCTTCATACAAGGGGAAATCGCATGCCCCACTTGTTTAAGTAACTCATTAGCTGAGCAGCTCTCTTTGGCAGCTAGTCTCTAAAAAACTGAACCGACTCGGGTGACAAGAGTAAGTTTCTTTTTCTCTACACCCCTTCCATGAAGTGTCGGTAATGCAGCGGTGATTTTCTGGATACACTCGTATCCATCGGTCTCCATTAAAGGATGGAATCTACTTCCCTGCATAAGTGGATATGTTTCCAGTAATCTTGATTTTTCTTGGTGAGGATCTTCCTTAACGGGTACCTCCTTAGGAGCGTAGGCTTTAATGGCCATCCAAACTCTCCTGTTGTGGTTTCTCCTTTGAGTTCAGGTTAGTGGTGCAATTCTTGAATTCGATCTGATTTCGAATACTGATGGTGGGATAGCAAATCCGTCAGTTGGATCTCCAATGATCATTACTTTGTTTCCCTTAGCAGCTGCGGGGAGAATAGGCTTGGTAGGTTCCATATGGGCAGTAGTAGTCTCGGCCTTCTTACAAGAAGGAAAGTCCTGAAGATAGTTCAGGTTGAACTCAGTAGACGGCTCCTGAATTTCTGGAGCGATGACTTTCATTATGACCAGTGGGCCCTTCCCGAGGATAACCTCGAGGTCTTCAAATCCGGCTCCGAACTTAATGGAAGGAGTGTCATTGTGAGCTTCATGGCTTGTCAACAAGTTGTAAGAAAAGTCAGCGTTGGGTAGGCCATTGTAGCAGCTTTGCTCTGGGGTTAGCTATGTGGCCAAAAAAAAAAACCACTAAAAATTAACACAGGTTAATCTGTAGACTGGGTAAATCTTAGTTTGTGGGGATTATAAAATTTTTTAGTAAAAAGTTAATTTAAAAGTAGAAAAGTTTAATTAATATAAGAAAATTTTAAAGCACGCGCAACACAACACTATTTAATTTATTTTGCAGAACAACAAATCAAACTCGAAAGGGAGATGTGAAGTGTTTAGGACCCAATGCAAGACCTATTTTTCCACACATAATGCCTAGGTGGAACTAGTCCACCAACACACCTATTGGGGGTCCAACCCCTCATGATTATTAAAGAGTCCTTAATAGCCTTCTGATCCTCTCAATTCAAAGGTGGTTGTAGGCATTTTTTTGGTTTGGGAAGTTGTCCGTAAGAAACTGTTGGTCACCAGAATCAAAATCCCGTCGCCCGCTTCGGAAGGCCTTTTTAATTTACCTATAGATTTAAGTTTAAAAAAATATGAAATCAAACCGACCACATATTTTTCATAGTTTAAATGAAAAAGTGTTGTACCTCAAATTATGTATCTATCTCAAAGGATAAACATAAGACTTGAAGATGAGGCTCGATCAAAAAAATTGAGAAATATATGACGTCCGTTTGGTCCACAAAACTATTTTATTTACCTATAATTTTCCCTACTTAATATGAATAATTAAATAGGGTTTATATTAAGCTAGGTTTGGATGAGCTTCCTATAAGGGCAAACCCTTATAGTTAATTACATCTTAAATGATCGAAGTCATCTAAGAAAACTCTCGATAAAAATTAGAAAATATTATCTTCAAGGATTTCAAAAAGATAGGACTTTTCAATGAGATCGGACAAAGATGTGTGAAATGGGAATGATTCAAATTTGGAAAATTTATTGTAGAGTCCAAAGGAGAAATATCTATGGGATGTCATAGATCTAGAGGAGAACCTCGGTGATTTTCCAGTCTATCCTATTGTTTGGATTCAGTTTTGAGAAGAAATTATTTAAGTGTTTCATCCTGCAAATTTTATTTGTTAGGGCTTTCATTCATGTAAGACAATCACACAAATAGCCTGGAAGATATGAGAATTTCGGTCGTGACGAATGACAACCTCAGAATTCTAAGACGAGTTAGGGCTTATATTGCACAACATGATTGTGCAAAGGCCAAAAGATGAGGTGATTATTTATGTTGCATAAGCAGACAACCTCAAAATCCTATGGCTTGGTTGTTTAATTCTAAGGAAGGAAATTGGTTTAGCTGGAGAAGACAGGTTTTGCTGTTGAAGTTGGTCGTACTTCCCACCATGCTAGCTTCGAGCTCCTTACCATGATGAGTTTAAGTTTTCTAGGGTATCCAATTATGATGTCAAATCAAATGGCCCTATGGTTGTAGTTCATTAAATTTTATGGAAGATGTTAAAGTTGATTAGAGCGACAACGGTTAGGATCCTATGGTTCCCTCGTTCCGGCACCACTATTTTCTATTGGATTCACTTAATCAAATTGAATTTACTAAACTCAACTTATTGAGTTCCACACTTTCATTTAGACCGTGGGAAGCCTCGTTAGTAACTGTTGGTTGCCTCCTTTGAGGTATTCCCGATCATCCATTTGAGACATCTTAATTTAGTTGTAGTTATGGATTTTTGTGATGTTTGTGATTAAATTTTGAGTTGTCTTATATTTTGAATGTTGTTGAGGTGATTTTTATCTTGATTAATTTTAGTTTTGATTTCGGTTTTATTTTTGTGGCTATCCTAATAGTTTTAGTTTTCATGCAGGGTGACATCGTTGTTTAGCATGCAAGTTTGTGTTTTGTTCATACATGTAGGTAAGTAAGTACAATGTGGAAACCTCAAGAAAAGACATTATTGTAAACTATAAATGTGTACGAGGCAAGTCTAGTAGACCTCCGAGGTATCCAATAGGTCGAGGGGAAGAAGAAGGTCCATGCTTCCCTCTCACTACCAAGTGAAAGTATCGAGCTCATTTAAACTTATTATGTTGCTTAATAACCCATCCTGTAAATATCTTTAATGTTCAATGAACTTTGATGTTTCAATTATCCTTAAGAGTAGGGTGATTATCACTTGGAATTTAATTTGGAGATTATGTGGGTGAAGATCCTTAAAGGGGGGCAAGTTAGTGTTATTGAAACACTTAGCCGATTTTTTCATTTGGCCTTGTAGTGTTTTAAAGGTGTTCAATTTTAATTTTGTTCACTTTTATAATCCTCATTTAATCAAATTTGACTTAGCCTAGGTCACTACAAAGCCCTTAAGGTTTTGGTGGATGTCTTAGTCATATATTTTGAAAGTGATTGAATTTTAAGTGATGATGATCCTTTTTTGAAAGTCATTTGAACATCAAATAGGGGTATTAGATTAGTGAGTTATCAACTTCCAAAGTCGTACCCCTAAGTCTAAGATGATTTAATTTAATAAACTTTAAAATTTTAATAATTTAAGGAATCACAAATTTATCTCTTGATTATGAAAGACTGAGGTTGATTTCTACCAATTAATCCCCTTATATTTCAATTATCAAAATAAGTTAGTTAAAATCAGAGGTTACCCTTTTCCCTTCTTGAATTAAGCCTAAATGTTAATTAAGGCTAAATTTCCAAAATTACCCTTTTGCCTATAAGGCTCTATTACTTCATAATTTGTCAAATTAAATCCAAATGAGTTTAAAATTTTTATCCCACCTCACCCATGGGTCAATTAAGACATCAGATGAGAAAATATGATTTTTCAAAATTTAATTTAAATTACATATTTATTTAATGAAAAAATAATATTTTTTAACAAAAATTCCATAACTTGACCATGAGAAAGCCTAATCCCTTCAAATTTTTATTGGTGGTAGACTTAGACCATAGAAGCATTGGGGCAAATTTCATGATTTATTGATTTATATTTGAATTTTAAAAATTATTTTAAGTTTTGGAGTATTTATTAATTATAAAATATTTTAATTATGGAAAATTAAGTTTCATATTTTTATTAAATCTCTATAATGTTGTGTAACCCAGCGAAATAAATTTCATATTTTTCTGAGTTTTCTTTCAATCTTTAGAAATATTATAATGAAAATCCATTTTTAGCCTTTAAAAATTATGTTAAGCTTTAAAATTCAAAATCTTCACTTAGAAAATTAGGAAAAATATTCCAATTATTCCTAAGTGGTTAGAAAATAATTTAGAACATTTCCATGAATTTTATTATTTGTGTGATTTTTATCATTTTTTAATTATTTAATATTAAAAATAGGCTAAAAATGATGTCCTTATTTTAATTACTATTTTATTTTTAGAAAATTCCTCTGATCATAAAAAACTCCAAAAACCAATTTTCATAATTTTTTGAGTTATATTTTACTTATTAAAAATTATTTTAGTGTCAAAAATGTCATTTCACTTGGAAAATCAATTTGAGTTATTAAATAAGCTTCAAATGTTTTGAATTTTTTATGGGGAGTTCTCTGAAATTTAAATCATAGTGGAGATTAAAAATTAAGTCACTTAGATGTCTATGTTTCCCAAATCCTATTTCCATTGTGTTTTAGAGTTGGTGGAAATTAAGTACATTCTTAATGACTTAACCCATGAAACATTTTCTAATGGGTTCTCTGGACATAGCAAACCTTCCAAAATTTTCTTGGAATTTTGTAGACAACATGTTAATTATCATGTTTAATTTATTCAAATAATAGGTATAAACATGGAAAATAAGGATCTTTGTCTAGAGATATTTTCTAACTTTAGAAAAATCAGAGGATGTTCCTTAAGACAGAGGCAAGAACATGCAAAAATTTAAAGTCATGGTGAGATGTCTATATGCATGGAGAATTAAAAGACTCAAAATCATATTTAATAAATTAAAAATAAAATATGCATCAAATATATTTCAAACCATTTCCACATTATTCTCCTCTGTTTACTAAGCAAGAGAGTATTTTTATTTTATTTTTGTGATTTTTCTACACCAAGATATGGATTTTTAAAGTTAGGGCTACTTATTTAAATTAGAAAATACCCTATTTATCTGTTTAAAAGCGTGGCGCTGACTAGATCCTAGGTGGCACTTAAACTCCACGTGGTGCGCTCCCATTCGACGCCGCTATCCACCTCAGTGCTGACTCAGCCCGCGGTTCATGTTGGAAGGCGATGTCCGGCTAGATCTCGTCTATTGATGAGATAAACACGTGATCAGATGAGTCCCCATCATCGTCCTCAATGCCTTAGCTCGAGAACCATCCATTTTCAAAGCTTAAGATCTCACTTATTTCTTAATCAAATTAAGTGCGATTTTTTTTTAAATTCTTGTTTAAGTGTGACAAACACATCCATACGGTAATCATGCAATTAAATTAAGCCTAATCAAATGGAGAGTCAAAATAGGATCGGGAGGAGGAGGAATTCTATACCTTTGCTCTGAGAAGGGAAGCTTTGATTAGAGGTGCTCAGCATGTTTGTGGAGGTTTAAGGAAGCTAGGGATTAAGCCTCTTGCTATGCTGAAAGGCCTAGGTAAAACTCGACCAAGATCGATTTTAGGTGTTGGTCTAGAGCTATGCTAGGGGCTCTGTATAATGGGGATTTGATGAGGCTTCTTCTTCTTTAAATTTGGCAAAGGTGTGTGTGAGTTTAATTTGATTTTGGTGGAGTGTAGAGCTGTGGAGAGCTCTGTCTTGTCTCCAGCAAGGTTTTGAGCTCAGAAATTGAACCCCGACAAGGGGATTTAGAGCAATGTGGTGGTTGGGTTGCACTGAGTAGGTCTCAAAGAGGCTCTAGGAGTATTTTGGAGGGCTCTCTCTAAAAAAAGTTTATCACACCCCCCATTGTTGTGGAGGTGAGATTTTTATAAAATGGGCTTTTGGGTGGCTGTCACGGCTAATTGGGGGGCTCAAAATGCTTGCTTAGGTGGAGAGCATAGAGGCTCTAACATCTAATTTGGATGAGGTGGCCTCTAGGTTTGAATTGGGTTTGATTCCATGGGGGAGGCTCTTGTTTTGGACATTTTTCAACCACTAGGCTGGCCGGCCAGGCCAGGGGAGGTGGCTAGGAGGTGAGGTGAGCCAGAGAAATATGTCACAACAATTAATTGGGTTGGTGTCTAGTTTTGGCAAAAATATCCTTGGGTTAAGCAAATATGGAATGAAATCCATTAATTTGGGGATTCCTTAGTCCATATCTCATTTGGGTGGTTTTATTCAGTTTGTTTTGGTCAAAAGGGTCCAAAGCATGGTTGTGGTGGCCTTGCCTTGACCAATTTAACATGTCTAGCTCAATTTTGGTGCATGGGTACAAGTGGGAGCAAATGACCAAGACTTGGGTTTGATTTCGGATATCCATGTTAATTGGTCCAATTGATTGATGGATTTGATGTAGATGATTGTAATGAACATTTTTTGTGAAGGATTGAAAGAATTTTGAGTTCAATTGGAGGGACAATTTAAAGGAATTTGGAATTTTGGTGAATTTGGTCATGTTGGGCTAGACTTGGGTCTAGCTTGGGCTAGTCTTGGGCTAAGTCCAAATTGATTATTGATAATGGTCAATAGGAATGTGGTGAAGAGTTTCCAACATGAATTGGGCACCAATTTTGGGGTTAAGGCAATCAATTTGGTGAAATTTGGAAGCATAGCCAATTTGGGGCAAAATTTGGTGCTTTTGACTTATGTTGAAATTAAATGAAATTGAGGCTTTACAAAGGATAATTTAAGGTCAATTTTGAGGTTTATCAATGTTATGAAGAGTTTAGGATTCAAATTGAGACCAATGGAGTAGGCCATGGGGGGTTCAATTTGGTGGAACCAAGTCATAGGGCCAAAATTGGGGGTTTTGATTTGGATCAAAATTGGGCCCAAAGTGTGGGCCAAATGATCTTGGATTTGGTTTATATTGTTAATATGGAAGGTTAATTTAAGTATAGGGTTGAAATAGTGGGAAATTGGGACCAATTTTATGGACATTTGAAGTAGATTTATGGAAACTAGGCCTTTAAAGCCAAGTTGGCGGTTTTGGACAAATATGGTTAAATTGGCCAAATTAGATCATGTGCTACTTGATAAAACTGAAATTGGGAATATTTGGAAGGTTTTGGTAATTTTTGGGATTTTTTTGAATTTTGGGCTAAGGAGGGGTATTTTGGTAATTTGGCAATTTTTGGTGATTTTGGGTAATTTGGGTATTTTCCAAAGGTTTGAAATTACTTTTGAACAAATTTGGGTATTTTGGGTAAATTTGGGAATTTTGGCCAAATTTAGTGTTTCAAGGGTACTTAGGTAATTTGGGGGAGTTTAGGGGCAAAAAACCAAATTGGGTATCTTTGATAGAATTGGGGTGGTAACCATCATAAATAAGCCATGGACCAATAGAAATCCCATTTGAGTCCTCTATGTACTGGTCTTAGCTAAACCCTAGCATAGGGTCAGAGGGTTTAAGGTGTTGAGTGATTGTGAGTGAGGTGATTGTAGTGAGTGCCTTAGCTCTATGCCAACACCCAGGGTCAACCCTAAGGTCAAACAATCCTATGGGAACTCTCCTTGAGCTCCCGGGGATTGCTCTTATTGGAAACTTTTTTAAACCCAATATAATATAAACCCTATTTAATTTTTCATATTAAATATTGGAACTTGTCGGCTTACAGATAAAAATGGTTTCGCAGACCAAGCTGTTGTCATATAATTCTTAGTTTATTTGATCAAGCCTCACCCTCTAGTCTTGTGTTTATCTTTCAGGATAAATACATAGCTTGAGGTATAGTGCTCTTTCATCTAAAATTTAAAAGATATGGGATCAGTTTGATTTCATATATTTCTAAACTTAAATATATATGTAAATTAAAATGCCATTTCGAAGCGGGTGACGGGATTCTGATTTCGGCAACCAACAGCTTCCAACAGGCCACTCCTCAACTTTTTAATGCCGACAATATGATAATGCTATGGTTAGATACATGGGGGTGACCACTCAGTATAGTTTCTGAGTCATCCTATCTTTACCCCATATCAACTTCAGAACTTCAGAACTTTCATAATAGTACATGCAAAATTTCAGAGTTAAGTTTCAAAAACAAAACCTTCAACACGTAAGTTTTTTCTTTATGTATTAACTGTTTTCTTTCACCCTTTATTTTCAGTTTTTCATGCTTAATCTTTTAAAAAATATAAGTTTTTGGAGGGAAGGAAAATTCTATTTTAAAGAAAGAAACTTAATTTTATTTGTCCTCAGTTAGCTATATTTTAATTTTCTTTTTAACATGACCTTTCGTAGTAAAGCCTAACTTTAGATAATTATATTTGAGTTTCTAAATATATAGTGAGGTTAAGTAAAAAATTTCAATGATAAAGGTTAATTCTAGAGATTAAGGTATTTGGTATGAAAGAAAAATACTATGGTATTTCCATTTTAAGTAAAAGAATTTATATTTTTGAAGTATTGAGAATCTTAGAGTTTCATGTAAAAGAAAAGATTGAAACTTTATAAAAAGCCTTCAAAGCTAATATAAATTTTTAAATTGAAGGAATGTGAAAAGTATTTAACTTTAATAAGTAGATTGTGAAGTTCAAAATTTTTAAAGGCTATCCAGATATAGTAATCCTTACATAAAAAAAAGAGAGAAAAAGAAAAGAAAAGAAATCATGTGAGGAGAAGATGAAGGAGATGCCTAATAAAAAATTGGCTTCACTTGAATCAACTTAAGGAATAAGGCTTAACTACATTCTCTAAACTTGTATTTAAGTATTAGCATATTTACTAGTAAAGTTGTCATGAAGCTCATTTTCATATGGATCCTCTAAATGACTTTAATATGAAAATTTGCAAGTTTCCTTTAAAAGAATAGAAAATCAGAGATCTTACACTTGAATACTATATATGCTTATACCTTTAGTATTAATTTAAGTTATTTTAAATTTTTCTTAAGTTATGCTATGATATTTAGTAGACCAAAATATGGATATATAACATTTAAACTCCTTACCATAAGTCATATTTTTATGTAGTAAAAGAGTTACATGAGAACAAGTAATATTTAAGTTTGGGGATTTTGATGCACCACAAATATATACATTTTTAGACCTATATTTTATAATATTTTTCGGTGATATTGTGGTTTAAAGGAAGGTATTTTTCATGTTTTATTATAGGTTGATGATTTTTAGCACTTGGAGCAAAAAAAGAAGCAAAAAGAATGGAATTTGGGGTCAAAATAGTGTTTTGAAGAAAATACTCAGCATCAACGCCTTGGTGCCATTTGACAGAGAGCACAAATTTAATTTGGGCCACGGGTGTCGACGGCGCCATCGTGGGCACTGACAGGGCTGAAGTCGGTATAGGGAAAAAATCTAGAAGATTCGATGAATTTGGGCACTTTTTCAAGAGTTATTTGATACACCTCTTTAAAAACTGACATTATGCTCTATTTAAAGCAAAAATTGATCAAAAAAAGGAGTTTGCTAGTGTTTCATTGAGTTTCCTTTAGTGTCTTATTGTGTGTATTGTGTAGTGTGCAATCAATAGTCCTATAAAGAGAGAAAGAGTCTTAGAGGAGTTACAAGTTATTTGCTAAGAAAGGTTTAAAGATCAGTGGTATTTTCTTATTATTGTTGTATAAACTTTCTTTTATTTATGAAATTCATATTTTATTGTATCTTTCTCATGAGGTCTGAGTAGTTTTCTTTTGTCTTCTCGCTACTCAGAGATATGGTGAAATGAAGAGATAATTTGGATGTGCCACGTTTAAAATATAAAATAAATTGTGATGATTTTTTCACTCTGTTCTTAATTTACTTTTCGATTCAGCTAATTGAAATGTTAACATCTATTATGAAACATACTATCCGGGGAAATCAAGTATGAGTTTTACAACAAAGTGAGAATCACATTCGATTCCATAAAGGAGTGTTTCGTTCATGGATTTGGGTTCAAATAAATAGGGAAATATATATTACTGGTGAAGAATTGGAGATTCTAGGGTGACAGACTAAAATCCCCAATTTGATCTTAGTGTTTAAGAACTAAAGCGAGAGTTAGCCTTCAGGGAAGGGAAGTGGGAGCTCTAGAGTGAGAGCTAGTATCCTCCTAGCCTAACCATAGATTTAAAAACTAAACCTAAGATTAGCCAATAATTCTCATCAACACTTGACTGAGGGTAGAGAATTAAAATTGCTCCAATTTGTTACAAGCCAAATTAAAACCATTTATCTCTGGCATTTAACCAAAAACTCATTGTAGTGGGAAAGATGTTTTCTCATATTTGATAACTTCATCACAAAAATATAGTTTGGTAATTTTTTCTTAGCTTTACTTTACATGTTTTCTTCTAGTTGGTAATTTAGTTATGTTGGCATCCTAAACATTTGAAATTTAGTGCAGTAGATTTTCTTTATCATTGTGAATTTCTTCATTTAAATTTCTATGACAAGTTTACACCTTCCTCGTGGGATTGATATTTGGGGTGTAATCAGAAAGTCCTGTATTACTTTAACGATACGTATACTTACGTAGAATGCTAAGAAAAATTGCTTCACTTTCTTATTCATAAATAATGAATAAATTTTTTGGCATCTCTGCAAAGCGGGGTCAACTTTATTAATTTTACTCATCTATAATTTTGGGATCATGAGGGGAGTTAGGTTTGCTTAGAGAGTGATTCAATGTTAGTCCTGACCTCAGTATTGGCCTTGAAATGTACGTTCGGGATAGGGAGAATATTTTCCTAGATGGGAACAATAGTAGGGATTATATGAGGAAGGTTTGCTGCATCCATAACATTAGAAAGACCATTTTCAAGCAAGGTAATAATGGATGTATTTTCATTCAGCCGAGAATAATAAGATTGCATAGCCACATTTGTTATAGGAACTTGAGGAGTGTTAAGCATAGGGGCTTCAATAGGGGTAGTGTGTGGGATAGATTGTTACTGACATGTATTCTCTTTTAATAGGGGATTAAATTTAAAACATTGTTAAGCATGATGACGAAACATAGAAGAGCGATAATAATAACGAAAATGATGTTCTCTTTCAAATGGTTGCCAATAACCCCTATGTTTGGAGCCAATACATATTTCATTACAAAAAGGTTGTGTGATATCTCGTTCAACTAGGATACGTGCTTACGAAGGTTGTGTGAGAACAAAAGTGCCACTATCCATCTTCAAAGGTTTACCATAAGCAGCAATTAATGAAAATAAGATTTCATGATTAAATAAGTGTAATTTGAGCCCAGGGAAACGTATCCAAACTGGTATGATGAGCAATTTGGTCTTAAGATCAAAGTCCACAAACCATTTAAGAAATTTCTTCACCCAATTTTCAACTCTTAAAAATCTTTTAGCAAAGAGCCTAGTATAATCCTCATCATTGGCTAGTTGGATTAGCAAATGCCAGCCATCCAAGATCCCAACACTACACCATCCTTTTAATTTCAAACCTTCAAACATGATACACCAAAAATATATGCATTTTTAGACCATATTTTATACTCATTTTTTGTGATATTGCACTTTAATGGAAGGTATTTTTTATTTTTTTTTGTAGGTTGTTGATTTTAGAACTTGGAGCAAAAAGGAAGAAAAAATGATGAAATTTGGAGTCAAAATAGAGATTTTGATAATTTGTTCAGTGTTGACGGTGTCGTTTGATAGAGACTCAGATTTAATTAAATGGCCTCTGGTGCCGGTGGTGCCAGTGTCGGTGCAGGCCCTGTTTCTAGAAGATTCAAAGAATTTTGTTGCTTTTTAAAGAGTTTTTGGATGCACCTATTAGAGAACCAACCCTATGCTCTATTTAGAGCCAAAATTGATTAGAAAAGAGCCTTTCTTTGCCTCCTTTGCCCATCTCAGACACCCTTCGCCCCTCTCATCCATCCATCACCCCTTTTCACTCTCTTTGAACCCCTTCTTGCCACTTTACATCATTTCACGCCATTCCACACCATTAGTTTTTTTTTTTTTATAGTTTTGAGTTTTTGTGGTGAGTTTAAGTGTGAATTACTCTTTAAGAAGTGTTGGAGAGGGAGAGAAGTTAGAGATTTCTTCTTCCTACATTTCCTAAGAGAGGCTACAAAGGATTTGCTTTGATAATAAGTTTTAGATAAGTGTTGTTTGTTTATTATTTTTGTATAAACTTTCTTATATATATAAAATTTATGTTTTTTTTGTATCTTTCTCATGATGTCTTAATTGTTTCCTTTATCTTTCTCCCTACTCCGAGATATGGTGAAATAAAGAGATAACTTGGATGTGCCAATATTAAAATTTAAAATAAATTGTGAAGGTTTTTGAACTCCGCTCTTAATTTACTTTTCAATTTGGCCAATTGAATTGTTAAAATGTGTTGTGAAACATATGATCCGAGAAATGAAGTATAAGTTCTACAACAGAGTGAGAATCACATTTAAATCTATGAAGGAGTAAATAGTTCATGGAATTAAGTGCAAATAAATAAAGAAACATACAATATTGGGTGGAGAATTGGAGATTTCTAGGGTGACAAACTAAAAATCTCCAATGCAATCTTAATGTTTAAAAATTAAAGCAAAAATAAGCCTTTAGGGGAAGGGAAGTGGGAGCTCTGGAGTGGGAGCCAATATCCTCATCGCCTAACCATGGACTTAGGGATTAAAGCTAAGATTAACCAATGATTTTCTATAACACTGAATCAAGGTAGAGTATTAAAATTTCTCCTATTTGGCATAATACAAATTTAAAACTTTTATCTCATCTCATTTCACTAAAAAACTCATTATAGTGGTAAAGATGCTTTTTTATATTAAAAAACTTCATCACCTAAACATAGTTAATAGTTACTGTTTTAACACTCTGCATTTAAATTCTGCTAGTAGTTAATTATTTAGGTTTGATAGTATATTAAACATTCAAATATAGTGACAGTCATTTTGTTTTAGTTCTATTAATTAACTTATCATTTCAAATTTAAACCTTCCTCGTGGGATCAATATTTGGGACTTAAATAGAAAGTCTTATACTACTTGATAATGATACGTATACTTGCGTAGAATATCAACATTAAGTGCTTAACGTTATTATTCATAAAATATCACATCAAGATTTTTAGCACCGTTGTAAAGCGGAGTCAACTTTATAAATTTTGCACAACTATATTTCTATTAATTAACTTTTTGGCGCTGTTGCAAAGCGAGATCAACTTTATAACTTTCACACAACTATATTTTTATTAGTCAAGTTTTTGGCAGGTTTTGAGGGAAGGTAACGGTAAATGAAATAGATTTAGTAAATTAGGAAATTTAGAGATAAAAATATAAAAAATACAAAATATCAAAAAATATATAAAATAAAAAATCCAAAAAAAATATATAACTATAAATTTAAGAGTATTTTTAAGAAATTTTTATTTCCTCATTAAATATTTTTATGCGAAATATTGGATATGAAGGTTTAGTACCTTACGATTTAGAATTAGAATGTACTATTAGAGAAATTAAAAAAATAACAAAAAGAAATTAAAAATTTGAACGAAATGGTGAATAACTTAGATAAACAAATAAATGAAAATTAACAAAAACCTTCAAAAGATTATGCTAATCCGACAAAAGCTGAATTTTACTTAACTATTTAAAATCTTAATGTTGTTGTAATTCATTTGAGCTTAAACCTGCTATTATCCATATGGTACAAAATAATCAGTTTGGAGGAACACCTACTAAAGTTCCTAACTTACATCTTGTTATTTTTCTTGAAAATTATGCTACTTTTAAATATGATGGAGTGTCTAATGATGTTGTTAGGATCAGACTTTTTCCTTTTTCAGTAAGGGATAAATTTAAAGCTTGGTTAAATTCATTAGCCTCTGGATCTATCAGAGCTTGAGGAGAACTATCATCAAAATCCTTGGCTAAATATTTTCCACCCTAAAAAATTGCTAAACAAAGAAATGATATTATATCTTTTTGTTAGTTTGAGGGGAATTGATATATGAAGCCTGGGAAAAATTTAAGGATCTCCTTAGAAAATGTCCACACCATGCTTTACCAAATTGGTTAATAATTTTAACTTTTAACAATGGATTAGTGGGATCACTTAGATCTATTATAGATGTTGTTGTACGTGGATCATTATTGTCAAAACCTTTTGATGAAGCATACTCTTTAATAGAAGAAATGACTACTAAACATATTTCAATGGCCTTCTGAACACGTAAATCCTAAGAGAGTAGCTAGTATTTATGAATTTGATGCAATGTCTACTTTAGCATCTCAAATTGCTACTATATCGAAAAAGATTGATCAAATTAGTGTGAACTATTCTCAAATACCGCCAATATTAGAGGAAAATTCACTAGGGCAAATAGTTGATACTCAATCATCTTATGAAACTTTAAATGCTATAAATAATCAAAATAACAATCTCTATTCAAACTATTACAACCCTGGATAGAAAAATCACCCTAATTTTAGTTGAAATAATTGTAACAATTTAATGAATCCCTTAAGAAACTTAAACAATCAAGAAAAACCTAATTATTGACCTATTATCCTTGTGGATTTAACTCTGACCCTAACCAACATGTTTAGGAAAAGAAGTTGATGATGGAAGAAGTAATGTTGAATAAGGGAGATCAAATACAAAATCAATAGGTTGCTGTTAGAAATATTGAAAATCAATTATGACATATTACTACTGCACTTAGTAACAGACCTTCAGGAATTCTTCCGAGTACTGTGGAAGTTAATCTAAAAGATCAAAATAAGGAGCAAATTAAAGCTATTCAATTACTAAGTGGAAAAAAAATTGAAAAAAGAATCCAAATAAAAACTGAATTTGATGAGGAGAAGGAAGAGATTAAAAGTAACCATAATGAAAATGAACAAGTACAAGTTCCTTTAGAAAAACCACTACCTCTATTTCCTCAATTATTGAAGCAAAAGAATAAAGACAAACAATTAAAAAAAATTTTAGAAATCCTTAAAAAATTAACGGTAAACATTCCTTTCATTGAGGCTTTGGAACAAATGTCAAGTTATGTAAAATTTATAAAAGATATACTAAACAAGAAAAGAAAGTTTATAGATCATGAGACTGTTGCACTTAGTGAAGAGTGTAGCGCTATTATTCATAAGAAGGTTCCAAAAAAATGAAAAGATCCTGGTAGTTTTACTATACCTTGTGCAATTGGCGAAAAGTTTTATGTACACGTCTTATGTAATTTAGGAGTGAATATCAATCTTATGCCTCTATCAATTTTTAAACGTTTAGAGTTAGGAGAGATTTCCCCTACTACTGTAACACTTCAGTTAACGGATCGATCAATAACCTATCCTAAAAGAGTAATAGAAGATGTATTAGTAAAAGTGGATAAATTTATTTTTTCTGTTGACTTTATAGTAATAGATATGGAGGAAGATAAAGAGATTCCTGTTATTTTAGGGAGACCATTTCCTGCAACGGGGAAAGCTGTGATAGATTTACAAAAAGGATAATTAATAATGAGAGATAATGTTAAAGAAGTAAAATTTAATATTGCAAAAGCTATGAAATATCCTGTAATAAAAAAATAAAATGAATGTTTTAGGATGGAAGTTACTGATTATTTAAGATATGAGCAATTTAAGAAAGAGTTTGAAGAAAAATTAAGACAAGAAGAATTTAGTGAGAAAGAGGGTGAAATAAAAGAAGAAAATTTAGATTATATTCACGACAAATTTGAAACTTTAGATTTATTGAAAAATGATAATAAAAATCTTATTCCTTCAAGTATTAAACCACATGAACTTGAACTGAAAGTATTACCTGCCCATTTAAAATATGTGTTTTTAGGAGAGTCATCTACATTTCCTATTATAATATCTTCTGAGTTAACCAAAATTTAAGAACAAAAATTAATATAAATGTTAAAAAGATATAAAAAAGCTTTTGGATGGACTTTAGTAGATATTAAAAGAATTAGTCCTTCGATTTGTTCGCATAGAATTCTATTAGATGAACAATATGAACCTTAAGCTGATCCTCAAAGGAGACAAAACCCAATAAAGAAAAAAGTTATTAAAAAAGAAACTTTAAAATGGTTAAATGCTAGAATTATATACTATAATTCAGATAGTGCTTGGGTAAGCCCAATTCACTGTGTTCCAAAGAAAGGAGGAGTGATCGTTGAAGTTATTGCAAAAAATGAATTAATTCAAATAAGACAAGTTACTGGTTGGCAAATTTCTATAGACTATAGAAAATTAAACATGGCCACCAGGAAATATCACTTTTCTTTACCCTTTCTAGACAAATGTTGGATAGATTAGCTGGAAACAAATTTGTATAGACTATAGAATATTAAACATGACCACCAAGAAAGATCACTTTTCTTTACCCTTTCTAGACCAAATGTTGGATAGATTGGCTGAAAATAAATATTATTTTTTTAGATGGATATACCAGTTATTATCAAATTCCAATTGCACCTGAGGATCAAGAGAAGACAACATTTACAAGCCTTTATGGAACATTTGTTTTTCATAGAATGCCTTTTAAACTATGTAATGCACTTGCAACATCTCAAAGATATATGATGTCATTATTTAGTAATTTGATTGAACATGGAATGGAAGTATTTATGGATGATTTCTCTATGTTCGGGACTTCATTTGAAATAAGTTTAAATAATTTAGAAAAAGTTCTGGAATTATGTGAAAAAGTCAACCTAGTATTAAATTAGGAAAAATGTCAACTCATGGTTGCAGGAGGAATTGTACTCGGCCATAAAATTTCTAAAAATGGCATGGAAGTAGATCCTGTAAAAGTTCAAGTTATTGAAAAATTCCCATCACCGACTACGACCAAAGGGGTAAGAAGTTTTCTAGGACATGTTGGTTTCTACAGGCGTTACATAAAATTTTTTTCTAAAATAACTAAGCCATTTTGCCAACTTTTAGAAAAAGATACAAAATTTAATTTTATTGAGGAATGCATAAAAGCATTTGAACTATTGAAAAAAAAAAATAATCAGTGCACCAATCATAGTCCCACCTAATTGGGAGAAACCATTTGAAATAATGTGGGATGCTAGTGATTATACTATTGGAGCTGTTATAAGACAAAGGAACAATAAAGTTTTTAAAGTAATATATTATGCTAGTAAAACTCTAAATGATGCTCAAATTAACAAAAATCCTACTGAAAGAGATTTATTAGCTATTTTCTATGCCTTTGATAAATTTAGACCTTACTTGATTAGAACCAAATGTATAGTGCATACATATCATTCTGCTATCAAATACTTAATCCAAAATAAGGATGATAAAACAAGATTAATTAGATAGATACTTCTATTACATGAGTTAAATTTTACTATATTTGATAGAAAGGGAAATGATAATCAAATAGCTGGTCATTTGTCTAGACTAGAAAAGGAAATATTAACTAATTTTACAAATGAAATTTTAGAAAATTTCCCTGATGAACAATTATATAATATTAATGAAATTAATATACCGTGGGATGCCGATGTAGTAAATTATATTGTTAGTGATATTCTACAACCTAATATTAAAAATCAATAATTAAAGAAACTTATATAAGATTCAAAAATTTATTTTTGGGATGACCCATATTTATATAAACAATGTAAGGATCTAATTATTATAAGGTGTGTGCCTTGTGTAGAAACTCAACAAATAATTGAAAGATGTCATGATTCTGAATTTGGAGGACATTATGGAACAAATAGAACTACATATAAAATTTTGCAAGCTGGATTTTATTGGCCTACTATTTCAGAGATGTTAATGAATACAATAAAACATGCGATTGATGTGAGCGAGTAGGAAATATTTTTAGAAGAAATGAAATGCCTTTAACTTATAAATTGGAAGTTGAAATTTTTGATGTGTGGGGATTAAATATTATGGGACCATTTATGCCTTTATTTGGAAACTTATATATATTATTTGTTGTTGATTATATGTCCAAATGGATTAAAGCAGTTAATGTACCTAAGTGTGATGCTCGGAGTGTTTCTAAATTTTTAAATAATAATATTTTTACAAGATATGGAATGTTGAGAGTAATTATTTACTGATGGTGGATCTCATTTTAAGAATAACAGAATCGAGAAGTTAATAAAAAAAATATGATATTATGCATAGATTCTCTACTGCTTATCGCCATCAGACCAGCGATCTAGCAGAAATATCAAATCGTGAAACAAAAAAATTTTTTGAAAAAACTGTAAATCCTTATAAATTGGATTGGTCTGCTAGATTAGATACTACATTATGGGCATACAAAACTGCTTATAAGAGTCCTATAGGAATGTCCCCACAAAGACTTTTTTTTTGAAAAACATGTCACTTACGAGGAGATTGGAGCATAAAGCATTTTGTGCTATTAAGGAATTTGATTTTAATCTAAAAGATGCTAGTGAGAAAAGATTATTGCAACTCAATGATCTTGAGGAGATTAGAAATGAAATATATGATAATGCAAAAATCTATAAAGAGAAAATGAAAACATGGGATGATTAGAAAATTTTTAAGAAAAAGTTTGAACCTGGACAAGAAGTTATATTATATAATACAAGATTGAGATTATTTCTAGAAAAACTGAAATTCATATGGTTATGACCATTTAAAGTGATTAAAGTCTATAATTATGGAGCTGAGATCGTAAAATTAGAAAGATATTTAAAGTTAATGGGCATCAATTGAAACATTATTATGAAGGACACATACCACAATTTAAAAAAGTTTTAATATTAAGTCATCCTGACTAAATAATGGTACGTCGGGTTGACAACGTTAAACCAAGCGCTTTGTGGGAGACAACCCATCTATAAAATCTATATATCTATATAATACTATTTTGTTTGATAAGTGTATTTATATATTAGGAAATCATAGTATTTTTAAATCCTACACAATTTTATATATAATATAAATTAAGACAAATATTATTATTGGAGGAAACTTTGGAATCAAAGTGAACAAAAAAATTAAAAGACGCGATTTTGGCCTCTTGTGCCAACGGCGCCAGAATGGGCGCCGAAAGTGTCCTCAGGAGCGCCAACGGCTTCTCGAGCAGTTTTGCATGTGCAGAGCAAATTCAGTGGACTTTGTCTAGACTTTGCTCCTCAATAACTGTCGAGTGGTGTTTTTAAAGTCCAAAAATTGCCTTGGACGTCCAGGAACTTCCTAATTTCAAATTTCATGGCTTCCAATTCCAGAAATACTTCAAGGTATGGAGTTTTCAATAGAAGAAAGTTTATCAGTTTGATGCGCTGAGATTATACAACAAATTCATTATGAAGAAGAGACTTCTCAAGGAGAGAGGCTTGTCAATCATGGATTGAGTAATCTAAGTTCACAGATCAAGAAAATCACTATACAGAGGCGTTGAGAAGATTTGTGCTACACTAACGCTGCAGTTGTTGTACCAGTGATAAAAGAATTCTATGTTAACTTACATGGAATTACCTAAGGAGTCGTTTTCGTTGGAGGTAAGGCTGTACCATTTACTCCGGCTTGAATTAATGATTTGTATATGATAGAAAACATTCCAATCTATCACTATACAAATTTTATCCCAACAAGAGATATGATGCAAGTTGTATATAATTTTCTGACAAATTAAAATGATAAGTGGTATATCAGAGATGAGGGATACAATAGTTTATTTGCTTAAGTGCTTAATCCAATATCAAAATAATGGCATTTCTTCATATCTGCAAAATTACTCCCTTATCATGAAGATTAGTAGAGTTACAAGAGAAAGTGTCATTTTAAACTATTACATTCAAATGGAAAACCCCATTGATGCGGGGTTGATTATTTTCAAATCTTTTATGGGTATTATTATGAATGGGCCAATGTATGGGCTGGGGCATTGATCCCGACTAAATGCTTATGCACAGTATAACAATAGTTCCGATGGTATTTTTCACTTATATTTCCTTATTTTGCAACAAAACCAAAAACTTGATCCTGAAGAAAAAATAAGAATTTAACTTTCTTAATTTATATATATTTATATTGGGATAATACGCATGTATACAAATTGTTATCAAGTAATATAGAAATTTTTGATTAAGACCTGAATATCAAACCCACAGGGAAGATTATGCAATATGCACTTTTTAGAAATTTTTTCTATTGTTAAAAAGATATTTACTTAAACTAAGAACGATTTTTGCATGAATTTAAAATTTAAATATTTTTGTTATTTTTGATATTTTAACGAAACAGTAACAACTTAAAAAGACAACTAAAGTTTTTGTCGAAGAAAATTACTTAATAAGAAAATATCTTTCTTCTTATCATGAATCAGTAATAAGTATAAGAATTTTGTTGTGAAAGTATGCAAATCGTGTTGTGCTAAATAGAAGCAATAATATTCTTTACTCTTACTAGAGATGCTATAAAGAACATTGGCTAGTTTAAATTTTGAAAAGTTCTGAAGACCGGCTAGGCATGGAAGATACTAGCTCTCACTCTAGAGTTCCACCTCGGGGCTAACATTCTCATATCAGAAACTAAAACAAAAAACCAAGTTGGGGGCTTTAACCTGTCACTATAAATTATTCTAACTCTACACACATCAATGAATATTTCCCTATTTATTTGCACTCAATCTATGAACTACATTCTCATTCATACAACCTCATGTGATTCTTTCCAATTTTTAACTAAGACAATACTAATCTAGTTCTTACATGTTCTCATAACAAATTTTAACATCTGGATTGGCCAAATCAAGAAGTAAATGAAGTGAATGGATTTAAATCATCACAACTTCTTCGAACATTAAAGATCAATACTCCCTACAACTTCCATCCAAAACTTAATTACTTATCTTTTAAGAAGACATATAAAGAAAACAATTCAGAGTCCATGAAGAAAACAAAATGGCACTTTAGTTTAAATAAGTAATCATTGTCAAACCAATAACAAGTCTCAATTAAAACCAAAAGTAGTCTAAAATAAAAAGATAAAAATTTATCCCAAGTCCTCCACCAAACTCTTGAAGTTCCTTTGAATCTCTTCTCTTTTATAACCACACAAAACAAAATAACAAAAAAAAGATGAAGTAAATAAAAAGTGGTTCCTGAAAATCTCTCCGAACTAACTCCCTAGAGAAGAACTTTCAAAACTTGCCAATATTTTTGGGACTCTTTTCTAAGTCCTCTCTTCTTTCTTTTATAGTTTTCCAAGAGGTTCCTCGGGATCTCTTCAAAATGTGTCTTGATTCGATGTATTTACCCAAGATACGCATCGTTTCATGATAATTTTCATCCATGGTGGTTATAACAACCTATTAAGACAATGGGTGCCTTAAAAACCTCCTCGAAATTAATGAAAACCGATTTTACTCATCTAGTAATTGCCACTGGCACTTAAGTGCAGGGTCTTGGCGCTTAGGCGCGGCCTTCTCTGTTCAACCGGCGCATAAGCGCCGGATCTAGCACTTAGGCGCCAGAACTATTTTGCACAATTTTGCACCTTTTTTCTCCAAATTTGATCCTTTTTCAATCCTTTATGAATTTTTTCCATTTTTACTTGGATCTGCAAGAAAAACACAAAAATACCTTCCATTAAAGTGCAATATCTCAAAAATAGGTATACAAATGTGTCCAAAAACACTATATATTATAAGTGTATCAAAATCTTCCAAACTTAAAATGTTACTTGTCCTCAAGTGACACTTCAATCTTTAAAAGCCAAATATGTATGATATGTATATGAGTTTCTTTAGGAGTTACTAAAATTTAGATTTAGAAATATAACTGTCCAATTTAGAAAAAATAATTAGTAAATGAGACCAACTTAAAGATTGAAAATTTATAATGTTAAGAACTATGAAAATATGAGTTTCTATCTAATTCAGAAATATTGTAAGTTCACCAAATTTAGATTTTAGTTCTTTTATTTTCTCTACTTAAAATTTTTTATTAAAAATAATTTTACTTACTATATTATATTTACAAGCTTAAGATTTTATCAAATCCTATACTTTAAAAAGATCAAATGTAGAACCAATTTTTGATTAAGTACTAATCCTTAAGCTTCTCCTCCCTTACATTTCTTTCTTTTACTTTCCTTTTTCCTTTTTTTTTCTTTTTCTTCCTTTTTCTTTTCCTTTTTTTTCTTCTTTTCTTTTTTTCTTTTTTTTTTTTTTTTCTTTTTCAGGCAAGGATTACTATATCTGGATAGGCCTTTAATGATTTTGAATTCCACTTCTCCTTTCCTAAAGTAAAGTCTTGATATAAAACTTTTACTTATAAATATAATAATAGTTTTGAAAATTATTTTAAGAAAAGAAATTTAATTATTAAAAATAAAGGTCTAAATTATCTAAATTTTTTAAAAATACAATTTTTCTTACTAAAGATAGTCACTTATATTAATCATTTTCTATACTAAAAATTTTTAGCTTAAAGTTTTTCTTCATTACTTAAAATTTTAACTAAATTTTCTTATTCATTTCTAAAATCAAATTTTACTTCCCTAATATAACTTCATACACCTAATCAATTTTTTTTTAATTCAAATTCATTTGTAGTTCATTTGAGAACAAATCAAATTCAAGTTTTAAAAATATTTTTCATCCCTCCCCAAACTTAATTAATTTTTTAACACATTAAACTATTTAGCATCAGATAATTATATAGGCAGGAATTAAAATTGAAATAATATGCTAACAAGAATTTTTACATCTTAATTATACAAGTATAAAACTAAAGATAGGAGTAAAATTAATTTTGATCAAATTTTGTAATATTTTATTTTAGTTTAACATGTAGAGATTCAATAGACTTCTAAACAGTGGGTATAGAAGCAAACAACACACTAACATGATAAAAGAAAAATACATGGTAGCAGTTTCTGAATTTTAAAATTAAGATCTAAGCTAGCAAGATTTTTAACTTTAAAAAAAAGACATATAATTAAGTAAAGTACTAAACTAACCAATCCATAGTACTAAAAAAAAATAGTTACTACCCTAAAATTTTAAAAACAAAATACTATCTAACACAACAATATAACATAAAATTTCAAAACACAACATAAAACATAGTCCACAACATCACACAATTGCATCTGTAGCAGTGCTACATCACAGAGTCCATAACAAAACACAAACATAACAATACATCAAACTAAATCAAGTCCAACACATCATCTCTCATCTCTACTCCTCTCCACTCTCAGAATCTCCACTATACCATTTTTCTTTAGGCTTATAATCAGGATAATGAGGATATTGAGGAAATACTACTCCTAGGTCACCTCTAATCAGGCCCTCCAGAGCTGGGTATAATTTCTCCTCAAATTCACTCTTTCTCCTATTATACCTATTTGTATGCTCAACAAAATTATCTAGATTTTGAACTTTATCAGGGGTCAAGTAGATATGAGTCATCATCTTCTGTAATAACTGATCTTGAGTCTGAGTTGACTCACCTCGAGATGTAGAAGAACATGAAGCAGATGGTCTTGATCAAGATGCAGCAGAGGTAGATGTAGCAGGCGTCTCTAATCCATAACTTTTGGAAAATCCTCCTCTCCAACCAAAAATCAAATGCTCCAAATAAGTCTTCACATTCACTTTCGTAATGGGCTTCAGAGGCAACAGAACTTCCTCCCAACTATCATACTTTACTTCAGCCTGCTCGCATAAAAAAAATATCAAAGAAACAAATCCCATACCTGCAGTAGTAGCAGCAGCAGCTGAACTAATGATAGTGTGATATATCAAAGCCCATATGTTGATGGGCTTTCCCTCCTGAATAAAATAATTTAATGTCGCTCTCTCTTTGGTCACTTCACTGAGATGATTTGTAGGAACCATACGAGCAGATATAAAATAGTTCCAAGCCTTTGATGGTGCACACAACTTTAACGTTAGAAAATTTACTCTCCTCTCATTTGTAATCTTCTAAAGTCCTCTTCCAACAGTCAAATAAGATATGATCTCGTCCAATTCTGCTTTTGTAGGACTATAATTTGCATAAAAACACAAAGTCTCCGGTGGTAAATGGTAAAACAAGTTGATTACCTCTGGAGCAAAAGGTACCAACTTCCCTCGAACCATAACTCGATCATCCTCAGCCTCTGAAAGATTTGCATAAACTTCTCTTACAACAGAAATTACAGTGATAGCAGAGAAACAACATAACTATTCCCACTATCGGTGGACTATCAAGTCATACACTTCTCCACCTAGACTCTTAAAACATCGCTCCTGAATCAATTTTCATGACTGTAAAGCGTAACTATATCAATCCTGAGTTTTTGAACTGACAAATTTGCTCGAATCAAATGGGCTCTTTCCTTTGCTCATTTTCATTCTTGGTGTCATTCTACAAATTTGATAAATTCCAAAAATAACTTTAAAATCAAGTTTAAATCACTAAAGTAAACTTCCAAAAGCACTAACTAAACTTCCCAAGCAACTTTCATACATTTTTTTTCACTTTTCACCATGAATAGTAAATTTTCAAAATCTTCCAAATGTGCTTAAAATATATGGTGAAAATCAAAATTTTTCTATAGAAGTAAAGTTCTTACCTTAAGGAACTTGGATCTAACAAATCTCACTTTATTATACCAAGATATCGCCAAATTTCACTTGTCCTAGCCCTCAAAAACATGAAATTAAGTTGGGGAAGACGATAGGAGACGTTAAAAATGGCATTTTCTGACCAAAAATTCACTTTTTATGATTCACGAACCGATTTTTGTGAACTAGCGCTTAAGTGCGGGTAAGTGGTGCGTAGGCGCCTGCCTCTCGGGTTGGCTCACGCTTAAGCGCGAGATGTGGCCCTTAGGCGCCAGTGCACAATTTTTGAAATTTTTAATTTTTTGAGTAAAATGCACTATTAGCCTAAGTAAACCACCTTTAAATGGTCTAATGG
>NEWO01000363.1:527471-541733 GCA_003013225.1 Phalaenopsis aphrodite | reverse complement strand
CAACATCATTCCACCATTATATTTATGTTGATCCCTTATATATTAAGGTTTCAGTCTATGTCCATTCACTTTAAAAATTTTCTTAGAATTAAGATCTTTAATATCTACAACTTCATAAGGATAAACTTTTATCACAATCAATGGGTTCATCCACCTAGACTTAAGTTTGCCTGGAAATAATCTTATGTTTGTATTATATAGCAAAACTTGTTGCTCTGGCTGAAAATTTTTTGTAAGAATCTTTCGATCATGCCATATTTTCATCTTTCTTTATAAATCTTAGCACTCTCATAAGATTCATTCCTTATCCCTTCAAGCTCATTTAATTGTAATAATCTTTTCTCACCAGCTTCTTTTAAATTATAATTGAACTCTTTAATAGCCCAATATGCTTTATGCTCAGGTTTAACAGGTAAGTGATAAGCTTTCCCAAATATTAGCCTATATGGGGACATTCCTATAGGAGTTCTATATGCAGTCCTATAAGCCCACAAAGCATAGTCAAGTTTGACTGAACAATCCATTTTTGTTTGATTCACAAATTTTTCCATAATTCTTTTCATTTCCCGGTTGGATAATTTAGCCAAACCACTTGTCTAAGGATGATAAGTAGTAGTAATCCTATGATTTATATGATATTTCTTTAATAACTTCTCCATAATGAAATTTATGAAATGACTTCCCCCATTAGTATTGATAACTCTTGGTATCCCAAATCTACAAAATAGGTTTGTTTTCAAAAAATTTGCAACACTTTGAGCATCACATCGAGCTAAAGCAAAAGCTTCTATCCATTTGGATACATAATCCACTGCTAATAGAATATATAAATTTCTGAAAGATGGTATAAATAGTCCCATGAGATCTAATCCCCAAACATCAAATATTTCAACTTCTAGCATATAATTGAGGGTCATCTCATTTCTTCTAGAAATATTGCCCACTCTTTGACATCTATCACAATTTTTAGAGATGACATATTTTTATATAAGCATTAACATCTTTAAAAATTGTAGGCCAACGAAATCGAGATTGTAGAATTTTGTATGTTGTTTTATTAACACCGAAATGTCCCCCAAAATCAGAATTATGACATTTTTGGATAATTTCATAAGTTTTTTCTAATGGTACACATCTTTGAAAGAACAGATCCTTTTCTTGTTTATATAAATATGGGTCATCCCAAAAATAAGTCTTAGCTTCAGAAATAAATTTTCTCATTTGCCGGTATGTCATTCCATAAGGTTTAAAATCAATAACAATAAAGTTCACAATGTCTGCATACCACGGAACACACCACTCATTTACAGTGAACAATTTTTCATCTGGAAAATGTTCATCAATTTCTTTTTTCAAAATAGAGTGGTTTTTCTAATACAAACCTAGACAAATGATCAGCAATTTGATTTTCAGTTCCCTTCCGATCTACTATTTCAAAATAAAATTCTTGTTAAAGAAGAATGCATCTTATAAGCCTTGGTTTAGTATCATTCTTTTTCATTAAGTACTTAATAGCAGAATGATCTATATGCACTATACAATGAGTTCCAATCAAATATGATCTAAATTTATCAAAGGCATATACTATTGCTAATAATTTTTTTTCAGTTGTTGTATAATTAATTTGAGTTTCAGTAAGAGTTTTACTAGCATAGTAAATAACTTTAAAAATTTTATCATATCTTTGTCCTAAAATAGCTCCAATACCACAATCACTTGCATCACACATAAGTTCAAACGGTTTTTCTCATTTTGGTTAAACTATAATTGGTGTAGTGATTAATTTTTCTTTTAATAATCTAAAAGCTTTTAGGCATTTCTCATCAAAATTGAAAATTGCATCTTTCTCCAGTAAATGGCATAAAAGCTTAGCAATATTATAAAAGTCCTTAATATATCGCCTGTAGAATCCAGCATGTCCCAAAAACTCCTAATTTCCATTACATTTGTTGGATAAGGTAAATTAGCAATCACTTGAATTTTATCAAGATCTACTTCCTTATAATTTTCTGATATTTGATGACCTAAAACAATTCCTCCTGCTACCATAAATTGACATTTTTCCTAATTAAGGACTAAATTTGATTCTTCAAAGTGCTTAAGAACTTTAGATAAATGTTCTAAACATGAGTCAAATGAAGTTCCAAACACTAAAAAGTCATCCATTAAAACTTTAATCCCTTTTTCAATTAAATCACAAAAAATTGTCATCATACATCTTTGAAATGTAGCAGGGGCGTTACATAAACCAAAGGAAATTCTTCTAAAAGAAAAAATACCATAAGGACTGGTAAATGTTGTTTTCTCTTGATCCTCAGTAGATATTTGAATTTGAGGATAACCGGTATATCCATCCAGATAACAAAAGTATTTATGCCCAGCTAGTCTATCCAGAATTTGATCTAGAAAGGGCAATGAAAAATGATCTTTCCTAGTGGCAAGATTTAATTTTCTATAATCAATGCATATTTGCCACTCTATAACTTGTCTGGTAGGTATTAACTCAATATGCTCATTCAAAGTTATAGTTACTCCTCCATTCTTAGGAAAACAGTGAGTTGGACTAACCCATGCACAACCTGAAATAGGGTACATAATTCCAACATCTAAACACTTTAAAATTTCTTTCTTAACAACCTCTTTAATAAAAGGATTTAATCTCCATTGTGGATCAGCCCTGGGTTTGCATTTTTTCTTCCAGATTAATTCTACGCATACAAATTTAATGACTGATTCCTTTAATATCAGCAATTGTCCATCCCAAGGCTTTCTTAAAATTTTTCTAAATTTTCATCATCTTTTCTTCTTCTTCCTTTGTTAACTTTGAGGAAATTATAACATGTAAAGTAAATAAATCTCCTAAAAATGCATATTTTAGGTTGGAAATGGCATTCGCTCTTATTGTTTGTGTTCAAAATCTTTTTCTTCAGATTTTTCTTCATAAGTAGTATGGAAATGGCATTCGCTCAGATATCTTGTAACATCCATTCTATAGCATTCATCATCTTTACCTTTTGCAGGGTATTTCATTGATTTTGAAAAGTTAAAAGTAATAGTTTGATCATTGATGCACATTGTTAATTCCCCTTTTTGAACATCTATCATTGCTCTTCTTGTTGCTAGGAAAGATCTCCACAAAATGATAGGTATCTCTTTATCTTCCTCCATATCTAGCACAATGCAATCAACAGGAAAGATAAATTGATCCACTTTCACTAGGAAATCTTCTATAACTCCTTTAGGATAGGTTATTGAACGATATGCTAACTACAGAGTTGCAGTAGTAGGGGTTATTTCTCCTAATCCTAATCTTTTAAATATTGATAATGATATAAGGTTAATTCTTGCACCTAAATCACATAAAGCTTTTCCATAAAATCTGTATCCTATTGCACATGGAATTATAAAGCTACAAGGATCTTTAAGCTTTTAAGGAAGTTTCTTTTGAATTATAGCACTTTACTCCTCATTAAGTGTAATAGTCTCATTATCTTCAAACATCCTTTTTCTGTTGAGAACATTCTTCATAAACTTTACATAGCTTGGCATTTGTTTTAAGGCTTTAGCAAATGGAATATTGATTATAAGCTTATTAAATAGTTCCAGAAATTTTGAAAATTGCTTGTCCAACTTCTGTTGTCAAAGTCTCTGAGGAAATGGAGGTGGTAGTTTTTCGAAATCAATTTTTGATGGAAAAATAGGTCTTTCAGAATCTTTCGGAGCTTCCTCTTTTGATTCTTCAATTTCTTCTCTATCTACTTAAATCTCTTTTTGAACCCTACCTTCCAACTCTCTTTCGCTTCTATGTTGTATGGCTTTAACTTGCTCTTTATTTTGGTCTTTTGGATTCAATTTAATATTACTAGGAAGTGTTCCTTAGGATCTATTACTTAATGAACTTGCGATTTGCCCAAGTTCATTCTCAATATTTCTAATTGTAGCTCCTTGACTTTATAACTGATTACCCATTTGTAACACCACTTCTTCTATAGACAACTTCTTATCTTTAATTGTGTATTACTGTTGATTCCTGGAGGATAAATAGAACTATAATTATTATTCCCTTGGTTGTTCTAGTTTCCCAATGGGTTTACTTAGTTGTTCCCCCATTATTGATTATTACCACCTGAATTGTTATTCCAGTTAAAGTTTAGATGGTTCTTCGTACCTGGTTTATGATAACTGGAATATGGGTTATTCTGCTTATTATTTATGACATTCAAAGTCTCTAATTATGTTTGAGAAATTGTCATTTGGCCCAATGAATTATCTTCAATCATGGAAATTGGTTGAGAAAAAATCATTCCAAATTGGTCTAACTTCCTTGAAATTGCAGCAACTTGATTTGCTAACATAGTAAATGCATCAGTTTCATGAATATTGACTAATTTCTTTGAATTCACTCTCTCAGAAGGCCATTAAAAATTATTGGTAGCCATCTCTTCAATTAAAGCATAAGCGTCATGAAATGGTTTTGACATCAATGAACCACCAGCAGCGGCATTTATAATAGATCAAAGAGAATAAATTAATCTATTATAAAAAGTTTGAATTATTAACTAATCTGGTATAACATGGTGTGGACACTTTCTTAAGAGTTCTTTAAATTGTTCTCATGCTTCATAAATAGATTCCCCTTCAAATTGATTAAAAGATGTAATATCATTTCTAAGCTTTGCAGTTTTTTAAGGTGGAAAATATTTAGCAAGGAATTTTCGTACTAAATCACCCCAAGTTCTGATAGATCCAGGTGCTAATGAATTTAACCACATCTTAGCTTTTTCACTCTGTGAGAAAGTAAATAACCTAAGTCTTATGACATCATATGAAACACCATCATATTTAAATGTAGCACACAATTATAGAATAATGTTAAGATGTAAATTTGGATCTTCAGTTGGTGATCCCCCAAACTGATTATTTGATACCATTTGGATAATAGCAGGTTTAGGCTCAAATGAATTAGCCAATACAGTAGGTTTTTGAATACTACAATGAAGTTTATCTACAGTAGGGTTGGCAAAATCTGTTATAGGTCTAAACTCTTGATGAATTTCAGCATTTTGATTATTTTGGTTTGCCATTTCTGTAATTTTTTTGGATTTATCATGATTTTTATTTTTATTTTTGGTTTTTGTAATTTTTTTAATAGTACTTTCTAATTCACAATCGTAGGGCACTAGTCCTTCAGAACCTGAGCTACGCATATACTAATATAAAATAAAATAAAACATATAAAATAAGATAAAATATTTAAAGTTTAAATAAGAATTTCTAAAAATAGAAATTTACATAGTTTTCTTCCCTAACAACGACGCCAAAAACTTGATCTTGACTTAATGCTTATGCATAGTTAAGCAATAGTTCTGATGTTATTTTTCACTTATATTTCCTTTTTTGCAACAAAACCAAAAACTTGATCTTTAAGAAAAATAAGAATTTAACTTTTTAATTTATATATATTTATATTGGGATACTACGCAAGTATATGTATCATTATTAAGTAATATAGGACTTTTTGATTAAGACCTGAATATTGAACCCACATGGAAGATTATGCAATATGCACTTTTTAGAAAGTTTTTCTATTTTTAAAAAGATAATTACTTATACTCAAAAAAAATTTTGCAGGAATTTAAAATTTAAATATTTTTGGTATTTTTATATTTTAATGAAACATTAACAACTTAAAAAGATAACTAAAGTTTTTGTCGAAGAAAAGTACTTAACATGAAAATATCTTTCATCTTCTCATGAATCAATAATAAGTATAGGAAATCTATTGTTGAAGTATGCAAATTGTGTTGTGGCAAATAGGAGCCATAATATTTTTTTACCCTTACTAGAGATGCTATAAAGAGCATTGGCTAATTTAAAGTTTGAATAATTTTGAAGACCGGCTAAACAGAGAAGATACTAGCTCTCACTCTAGAGTTCTCTCGGTTCCCTCCACCTTAGGGCTAACAATCTCATATCAAAACCTAAAACAATAAACAAAGTTGGGGGCTTTAACCTGTCACTTTAAAGTCCTCTAACTCTACACTCATCAATGAATATTTCCCTATTTATTTGCACACAATCATATGAACTACATTCTCATTCATATAACCTCATGTGATTCTTTCTAATTGTTGACTGAGACAATACCAGCCCGGTTCTTACATGTTCTCACGATAAATTTTAGCATCTGGATTGACCAAATCAAAAAATAAATATAGTGTTTGGAATTAAATCATCACACCTTCTTCCAACATTAAAGGTCAATACTCTCCACAACTTCCATCCAAAACTTAATTACTTATCATTTTAAGAAGAAAAAAAAGAAAACTACTCAGAATCTATAGAGAAAACAAAACCACACTTTAATTTTAAAGATGAAATCATTTTCAAACCAACAACAAGTCTCGATTAAAGCCAAAAGTAGTTTAAAACAAAAAAGATCAAAACTTATCTCAAGTCCTCCACCAAACCCTTGAAGTTCCTTTGAATATCCTCTTTTACAATCACTCAAAACAAAACAACAAAAATGATAAAGTAAATAAAAAGTGATTCCTGAAAATCTCTCCGAACTAACTCCCCAGAGAAGAACATTCAAAACTTGCCAATATTTTCAGGACTCTTTTCTAAGTCCTCTCTTCTTTCTTTTATAGTTTTCCAAGAGGTGTCTTGGGATCTCTTCAAAATGTGTCTTGATTTGATGTATTTTCCCAAGAGATGAATTCTTTCATGATAATTTTCGTCCATGTTGGTTACAACCACCTATTAAGCCAATGGGTGCCCCAAAAACCTGTTTGAAATTCATGAAAACTTATTTTACTTGTCTAGTAACTGCCACTGGCACTTAAGTGCAGGGTCTTGATGCTTAGGCACGACCTTCTCTTTTTAACTGGCGTGTAAGCGTCGGATCTAGCGCTTAGGCGCCAAAACTTTTTTGCACAATTTTTCACCTTTTTTTCTTCAAATTTGATCCTTTTTTCACTCCTTTAAGCATTTTTCCCATTTTTACTTGTATCTGCAAGAAAAACACAAAAATAAATTCCATTAAAGCGCAATATCTGAAAAATAGGAAAAAAAATGTGTCTAAAAATACTATATATTTTAGGTGTATCAGGCATCCTTCCACAACTTTCCTACTTTATAGTTAATCTCAAGTTCCATATGAAAGTTAGGAGAAAGTTGTATTGCCTTTGGAGCCCATGATTCGTATTGATGGCAATTATATTGGGAATGGAAATGAAGCATTTATCACATGCTTCAACACCACTGATGCCACAAATAGTTGGAAGTTCAATAGCTTTGGAAAATAAAATGAAGAAAATAGAAAGAGAACTTCGAGTATTAAGAATGCAATAAGAAATCTTAGCTACCTTTTTTTATCACCTAGATTGGTGGATGAAAGAGAACTTTGATCATACGAAAACAATTGAAGCAGGATTGGTGCAGATGCTCAAGAAAAATGGATGGATCAATAAAGATTCGATTGATCAATTCCCGTACCAACCCTTCTACAATCTGTATGTCCATTACTAGTCTATCAGAGATATTAGAGGAGGAGAATGTACTGAAGATGAGGCAGAATAATTGAAGAAGTTGGAATTTCTACTATTTTAAAATACTTATGTTTTTAATGTAATTGTGTGGATTTGATTTACTTTACTTTGCTTTAGAACCCTATTAACTTTGAATGTGTATAGTTTTGTGTCAGTTTTCTAGTCATGTAGCTTGATTTTGACGCTGATTTATAATTTAGTTTGCCTTAAAATTTTGGAAGTGTGATTTAAAAAATTTATTTGTAAAAAGTGTATTTTCATATATAAAATTTAGATTGGTGTTGTTTGTAAATTATTTTAAGATGAAATTTAGCGCTCAAAAGACTAAATAGACTTATGAGTATATTGAAAGAAAATTGAAATTTACATTTATCAAATTTTCATAGATTTACCATGGAACCTAGAATGAGCAAAGGAAAGAGAAAGATGGATTTTGATGATCAAAGGTTTGTCAACTGCAAGGCCAACATTTGCTTCAATAGTCTACTTTCAACTAAAAAAGTGATTCTCGATCGAGGATTTAAAAATTCGGGAGGAGTCGAGTGATTAATCAATACTTGGCTATGGGAGAATTTTTGTTACTTACTATCGAGGCTATTATTGGTGTAGTGATGGAGTTCTATGCCAATTTTAAGAGGACTTGTGAAGACTATGTGTTTGTTTGTGGGAAAATGGTGGAGTTTACTCAAAGGAAAATTAATGAATTTTATCAGTTACAAGATGTGTATAGCTGCTAGTAAAAATCATTTTCTGCTACAAATGAGGCCTTAGATGAGGTTATTTCTTTTCTTTCTGATGGAAGAGGAACTTGGAAAGTGAAGAATGGTTTTAAGGTAAACTTTTCTATTTCTCTATTAAATGTAGTATCTAAGGTCTAACACTACTTTATTTCTAGAAGAATGATACAAAAAAATCATCATATTTAAGTTAGAAAGAATAGAGCCATCTTGAACTTCTGTATCCAGCAGATGAGAAGGATATATGTTGGCTCTATCATTTATAGAAACACTCGATATATTGATTTTGGAGAGACTACTAGTGGTCTAGCACACCCTGCCCTGATTTTCACACTATGTGAACAAGCAGAAGTTGATTTTAGAATAGATGAAGAGATGATTGAACCTCTAAAACCTATTGGGCCTGCCAATATAAATACTTATGAATCTCATGTTGGATGAAGATCTAGAAGTAGGACCAGGAGTATTTCTTCTACTTCAAGTACTTTTAGTACCCATACTATCCAAGAACTTATGGAGCAGATGATGATCCAATAAGGAGATGTCTTGTAAATAGGTAGTAGAATGGAAAATATGGAGGCCAGAAATGCTTACAATGATAATTTGATAAGACTGAATTTTGAATATGATGCTACTTATGATGATGCAATGGTCAGATACATGAGGAGTGATCACTCAGTTTAGTTTTCTATTGTCGGCACTATTTTGGTTAGAGGAGCTGCCTGTAAGAAGTTGTCGGTCACCTGAATCAAAATCCTGTCTTTTGCTTTAGAAGAACACTTTAATTTAAACATATATATATAAGTTTTAGAAAATTATGAAATCAAACTGACCCCATATTTTTCATAGTTTAAATGAAAGAGCACTATACCTCATACGCTGTATCTATCCCAAAAAACAAGCACAAGACTTGAGGGTGAGGCTCGATCAAATAAACTAAAAAATATATGACGTTCGTTTGGTCCACAAAATCATTTATTTTTTGAGAAGTTCCCCTATTTAATATGAAGAATTAAATAGAGTTTATATTAAGCTTGGTTCGGAAAAAGCTTCCTATAAGGGCAAGCCCTTATAGCTAATTTTATCCTAAATGACCAAAGTCACCTAAGAAAACTCTTTATAAAAATTAGGAAATATTATCTTTAAGGATTTCAAAATAATAGGACTTTTCAACAATATCATACAAAAATGTGTGTAATGGGATTGGCTCAAATTTAGAGCATTTTGTTTTTGGAATCTAAAGGAGGAAGAACTAGGGGATGTCATAGATCCAGGGGAGAACCTCGGTGACTTCCCGATCTCTCATATTATTTGGCTTTAGTTTTGATGAAAAATATTTAGGTGTTCCATCCTGCCAACTTTATTTAATTAGGGCTTACATTTATGTGAAACAATCGCACAAACAGCATGAAAGATGTGAGGGTTTAGGTCAGGACGAACGGCAACCTCAGAATCCTAAGACGAGTTAGGGCTTATATTATACAATACGGTTGTACAAAGGCCTAAAGATAAGTTGAGGATTTATGTTGCACTCAAACAACCTTAATATTCTATGGCTTGTTATTTCATTTTAAGGAATGGTTTAGCTGGTGTAGACATGTTCTGCTATTGAAGATGGTCTTGCTGCCCACCGTGCTAGCTCCAAGCTCCTTACCGTGACTAGTTTAAGTTTTTTAGGGTTTCAAGTTATGATGTCAAATCAGACGGCCCTACGGTTGAAGTTCTTTAAATGTTTTGGGGGATGTTAAAGTGGATTAGAGTGACACAGGTTAGGATCCTACCGTTCCCTCATTTTGGCACCACTACATTCTATTTCATTTAAACCGTGGGAAGCCTCGTTAGCAACCGTACATTACCTCCTCTGAGGGATTCCCGATCATTTGATAGAGACATCTTAATTTAGTTGTGGTTGTTTTTTTGTGAGATGTTTGTGATTAAATTTTGAGTTGTTTTATATTTTGAATGTTATGGCGGTGAATTTTATCTTTGTTGATTTTAGTTTTGGTTTTGGTTTTGGTTTGGTGGTTGTCCTGACTGTTTTAGTTTTCATACAAGATGACATAGTTGTTTAGCATGCAATTTTGTGTTAACTTCAAAAGTACAGTATGAAAGTACAAGAAAGAAGGCGCTGTAAACTGTAAAAGCGTACCTGGCAAGTCTTCTCGTTCCACCACCTGAAACTCAAAATGCATGTTTGGGCATTTTATAAGAATCAAGAAAGTAATGTTTTGGCGACCTACCTAACCCTAAGTCATATCTTGGTGGGTCCCTATTAGTTTGATTAAGGATAATTTTTATTAAGAAAAACATATTAAGTTTAGTAGACCTCCATGGTATCCAACAGGTCTAGAGAAATAAGCAGGTCCATGCTTCCCTCTCACCGCCTGGTGAAAAGTCTTGAGCTTATTTAAACTTATTATGTTGCTTAATAACCCGTCCTATGAGCTCAACGAACAATGATGTTTCAATTATCCCTAAAACAGTTATCATTTGTGATTTAATTTGTAAAATATGTGGGTGAAGACCCTTAAAAGGGGCTAGTTAATGTTATCAAGGCACTCAGCCAACTTTTTAATTTAGGCTTGTAGTGTTTTAAAGATGTTCAATTTTAATTATGTTCACTCTTCTAATCCTCATTTAATCATATTTGATTTAGCCTGGGTCACTACTAAGCCCTTAAGGTTTTGGTGGATGTCTTAGTATATATTTTGGAAGTGACTGAATTTTAAGTTATGATGATTCATTTTTGAAAGTCATTTGAAAATCAAATAGGGGTATTTGATTAGTGAGTTATTAACACCAAAAACTTTGCCCCTAAGTATAGGATCATTTATTTAACTATACTTCAAAATTTTAATAATATAAGGAAATTACAAATTTATCCTTTAATTAATAAAAGTGAGATTGGTTTCTACCAATTAATCCCCGTGTGTTATAATCATCCAAATATGTTAATTAGGATCGAATGTTACACATTTTCCTTTTTGGAATTAAGCCTAAATGTTAATTAAGGCTAAATTTTCAAAATTATATTTTGCCCCTAAGGCTCTATTACTTCATAATTTATCAAATTTAAACCAAATGACTTTGCAATTTTCATCCCACCTCACTCATGGGTCAATTAAGACATCATAGGAGAAAATGTGATTTTTCGAAATTTAAATTAATTTACATATTTATTTTAATGCAATAATAGGATTTTTTACAGAAAATTCCATAACTTGACCAAGACAAAGCTTAGTCCTTCGAAATTTTTATTGGACGTAGACTTAGATAAGTGAAGCACTGGGACCAAATTTCATGATTTATTGAAATAAATTTGAATTTCAAGAATTATTTGAATTTCTAAAGTATTTATTAATTATAAAATATTTTAAGAGTGGAAAATTAATTTTTATATTTTTATTAAATCTCTCTGATGTCAAGGGATATAAAGAAACAAATTTAACATTTTCTTGATATTTCTTTGAATTTTAATAATCATTTTAGTGAAAATCCATTTTTAGCCTTTAAAAATTATTTTAAGCTTCAAAATTCAATATCTTCACTTAGAAAATTAGGAAAAGTATTCCAATTGTTCCTAAGTGCTTAGAAAATAATTTAGAATATTTCCATGAATTTGATTATTTTTGTGATTTTTATCATTTTTTAATTATTAAAAATAGGCTTGAAAATGGAATTTTTATTTTAAATTCAAATTTATTTTTAGAAAATTCTTTTGATCACAGATAACTCTAAAAACCAATTTTTATAATTGTTTGAGTTATATTTTAATTATTAAAAATCATTTTAGTACCCAAAATGTCATTTAACATGAAAAATCAAATTGAGTTATTAAACTTTGAATCTTAATGGAGATTAGAAATCAAGTCATTTAGATGTTTTTGTTACCCAAAATTAATTTTCTTTATGTTTTAGGATTGGTGGAAATTAGGTGCATTCTTAATGACTTAACCCACGAAATATTTTCCAAAGGGTTCTCTAGTCATAACAAACATTCAAAAATTTTCTTGGAATTTTTTAAGTAACATGCTAATTGTTATGATTAATTTATGTAAAAAATATACATAAACTTGAAAAATATAGATCTCTATCTAGAGATCTCCTCTGACTTTGGAATAATCAGGGAATGTTCCCTAAAACAGAGGCAACAACATGATAAAATTTCAACTCATGGTGAAATGTCTGCATGCATGGAGAATCAAAAGACTCAAAATAGTATTTAATTATCTAAAAACAAAACATGAATCAAATGGAATTTAAATTTTTTTTCCACATTGTTTTCCTTTGTTCACTTAGCAAGGGGGTATTTTTATTTTATTTTTGTGATTTTTCTACTCCAAGAAATGGATTTTTGAAGTTAGAGAGCATTTTCTAAATTATTTAAATATCTATTTATCTTTTTAAATCTCTGACGCTGACTAGATCCTAGGTGGCTCTGAAAACATGCGTGGCGCGCTCTGGTTGGATGTCGCCATTCACGAAGATTTTTGAAATTTGGTCAATTTGGGCATGTTGGACTACACTTGGGTCTAGATTAGGCTAGGCTTGTAATTATGCTCAATTAAATAGTCCAAATGATCAAGGGAGATGTTATAAAGATTTTTCATGAAGGAATGGAATGAAAATTTTGAGGCTAAGGTAATCATTTTGGTGGAATATTGAGACATGGCCAATTTTGGGCAAATTTGGGGATTTTTAGATATGGGTTTCAATTAACTAAAATTGAGGCTTCACCAAGGCCAATTGAAGATCAAGTTTGATGTTTAGTAATGTTATGAAGTGTTTATAACATGAATTATGGAAAATTGAGTGGGTTATGGGTTTAACTGGGTGAGATTAGGTCATGTGGCCAAAATAAGGGGTTTTGATTTGGATCAAAATTGGGCTCAAAGAATGGGCCAATTGAGCTTGGATGTGGTTTATATTGTTCATATGGAAGGTTAATTTGAGTTTAATATTGAAATTTAGGGAAATTGGTACCAATTTGATGGACATTTAAAGTGGATTTGGGGAGATTGGGCCTTTAAAAATAATTTTAGAGTTTTGGTCAAAATGGTCAAAATGGCTAAATTGGGTCATGTGGTAGTTGAGAAAAGTTAAATTGGGAATATTTGAAATATGTTTAGAATTTTTGGAATTTTTTGGAATTTTTGGAATTTTTGGCTAAAGAGGGGCATTTTGGTAATTTGGCAATTTTTGGAGATTTTGAGTAATTTGGGTATTTTCAAAAGGTTTGAAATGATTTTTAAACAAATTTGGAAATTTTGGCCAAATTTATGGTTTCAAGGGTACTTAGGTAATTTGGGGAGTTTTGAGGCAAAAGTCTATGTTGGGCATTTTGGTAGAGTTGAGGTGCCCACCACCATAAATAAGTCATGGACCAATGGAAACCTCATTTTGGGTCCTCTATGTACTGGTCTTAGCAAAACCCTAGCTTAGGGCCAGTGGGTTTAGGGGACTATCTACATGAGTATCCCAAAAGTATCAAGGGACCAAAGTCAAGAAATTTTGGTTTGTGCTTGTGAGTGGTTATGTGTGAGGTGATTGCTGGTGAGTGCCATAGCTCTAAACCAACAGTCCTATAAGAACTCTTCTTGAGCTCCCTCATAGTGACCCCACCTACTAAGAGCTAGAGTTTAGGATCAATATGTAGAACTTCAAGTTGAGTAAATAGGAGTTTAGAATTTATAATGGTGAGGGTTCCTTTTCTAGTTTCTAGAAATAGTCAACAAGAAAGTCTTATAGCTAGACCTTAGGCTACTAAAGAGGAACACTAGACCTCAACCAAAAATGAGGTCAACACCTACTCACTCTGTTTTTACCCAACATCAGCAGCATAATTTGGATGTGAAAAAAGAAGAAGATGATGATGATGATGATTGGTGATGTGTTGGTTAAATTCTTATTTAGTTAATTTTTAGTTGTACTTTATTATTGAGATTGTTTATTTGTAGACTGTGATTCTTTATTTT
>NEWO01000363.1:504959-526541 GCA_003013225.1 Phalaenopsis aphrodite | reverse complement strand
TTTTGAAGAAATGCTCAGCGCCGACAACACCGAAGTCAGCGTTGACGGGGCAGAACAACTTAAGGCTGGAGATTTTTACTCAGCGCCGATGGCGTCAGACCAGCGCCGACGCCGCAAAAGGTGGTGTAGACCCCGTTTCTAGAAGGTTTAATGTATTTGGAAAATTTTTTGAAGAGTTTTTAGAGGCACTTCTTGGAGAATCGACCTTGGGCTCTATTTGGGGCAAAATTTCATCAAAAAAAGTGCTCCTCTATGTTTTTCACTCCTCTACATTCATTTTTTGCACCACATCATTCCATTCCACTATCATATTGGAGTTAATTTTTTATTTTTCTTTCATAGTTTAGAGTTTTTTGTGGTGAGATTTAGTGTGAAACTTTCTGTAAGAGTGTTGGAGAAGGAGAAAAGTAAGAGATATCTTCTTCCTGCATTTCTAAAATAATGCTACAAAGGATTTTCTTTAAGAAAAAAGTTTTCTGATAATTATTGTTTGTTTGTCAGTGTCGTATGAACTTTCATTTATATATGAAATTTGTGTTTTGTTATGTCTTTCTCATGAAGTATGGTAGTTCCCTCTATCTTTCTCCCTACTCTGGAATATGGTGAAATGAAGAGATAATATGGATGTGTCAATATTAAAATGTAAAATAAATTTTGATGATTTTCAACTCCAAACTTAATTTACTTTTCGATCTGGCCAATTGAATTTTTAAAATGTGTTGTGAAATATATGATCCGAGAAATGGAGTATGAGTTCTACAACAGAGTGATGATCACATTTGATTCCATAGAGAAGAACATAGCTCATGGAATTAAGTGCAAATAAATATGAAAATATTCTTTGTTGGGTGTAAAATTGGAGAACCTTTTGGGTGACAGACTAAAATCTTCAATTCAGTCTTATTGTCTAAAAACTAAAGCGAGAACTAGCCTTCAGGTGATAAGAAGTGGGAGCTCTGGAGTGGGAGTCGGTATCCTCCTAGCCTAGCCACGGATTTAAGGACTAAACACTGAGATTAGCCAATGATTTTCTATGCTTTGTATCAGAGTAGAGAATTAAAATTGCTCCTATTTGGAACAATACATTTTATGAACATTTATATCATCTCATTTTACCATAGTTTCATTGTAGTGGGATGGATGTTTTTTCACATAAAAATCTTTGTTACATAAACATAGTTAATAGATTAGTATTTACTGTTTTAAACTTTACATTTTTTATCTGATAATAGTTTAGAAATTTAATTTTGAATACACCTCAACAATTGAAATTAGTTTCAGTCATTTAAATTTATCATTTTCAATTTAAACTTTCCTCGTGGGATCTATATTTGGGGTTTAAATAGAAAGTCTATTCTTACTTGATAACGATACATATACTTGCGTAGAATCCAAATATTAATTCATTATACTTATTTAAATTTTACACAATCTATCGCAACAAAAAAATCAAGTTTTTGGCGCCGTTGCCGGGGACGGTAACAGTTAAATTAAATAGTTTTGATAAATTAGGAAATTTAGAGATAATATATATACCATAAACAAATTTTAAAAATCTAAAATCTAAAAAGAAATATTTTTATTGGAGTGTTTATTTTATGCGAATTATTGGATCTGAAGGTTTAGTACCTTACGATTGAGAATTAGAACGTACTATTAGAAAAGCTCAAAAACAACAAAGAGAAATTAAAAATTTACAAGAAATGGCGATTAACTTAGATAATCTAATAAATGAAAATCAACAAAGACTTTTAAAAGATTATGCAAATCCGACAATAGATGAACTTTACTTGATTATTCAAAATCCTGATGTTGTTGCTAATTCATTTGAGCTTAAACCTGCTCGTATCTAGATGGTATAAAATAATCAGTTTGGAGGATCACCTTCTGAAGATCCAAACTTACATCTTGCCAGTTTTCTTGAAATTTGTGCTACATTTAAATATGACGGAGTGTCTAATGATGTTGTTATGCTTAAACTTTTTCCTTTTTCATTAAAAGATAAAGCCAAGGCTTGGTTAAATTCGTTAGCACCGGGATCTACTAGAACTTGGGGAGAACTATCACAAAAATTTTTGGCTAAATATTTTCCAACCTAAGAAATTGCTAAGCTTAGAAATGATATTACATCTTTTTGTTAGTTTGAAGGGGAATCGATATATGAAGCCTGAGAAAGATTTAAAGATCTTTTTAGAAAATGTCCATACCATACTTTACCAGATTGGTTAATAATTCAAACATATTACATCGATTAGTAGGATCACTTAGATCTATTATAGATGTTGTTGTGGGTGGTTCATTAATGTGAAAACCTTTTGATGAAGCATATTCTTTAATTGAAGAAATTGCTACTAATAAATTTCAATGGCCCTCTCAAAGGGTAAATCCTAAGAAAGTAGTTAGTATTCATGAATATGATTCAATGTCTATTTTGGCATCTGAAATTGTTGTTGTTTCTAAAAAGATTGATCAAATGGGAGTGAATTATTCTCAAATACCTCTAGTATTAGAGGAGAATTCACTAGGTCAGATTATTGATACCCAATCATCTTATGAAACTTTAAATGTTATAAAAAATCGAAATAATAATCCCTATTCTAACTATTTTAACCTTGGATGGAAAAATCACCCTAATTTTAGTTGGAATAATTATAATAATTCGGTGAATCCATCTGGAAATCTGAACAATCAAGGAACCCCTAATTTTCGATCTTATTATCCTCTAGGATTTAACTCCAACCCTAACCCACAAGTTAAGAAAAAGAAGTTGAAGATGGAAGAAGTAATGTTGAATATGGAAAATCAAATACAAAATTAAGGGGCTGCTATTAGAAATATTAAAAATCAATTAGGACATAATGCTACTGCACTTAGTAATAGACCTTTTGAAATTCTTCCAAGTACTGTGGAAGTTAATCCAAAAGATCAAAATATAGAGAAAATTAAATCTATTCAATTACGAAGTGGAAAAGAAGTTGAAACAAGGATCCAAAGAGAAACTGAAGTTGATGAAGTGAAGGAAGAAATGGAAAATGATCAATAGGAAAATGAACAAACACAGGTCCCTATAGAAAAACCATTACCTCTGTTTCCAGAAAGATTGAAGCAGAAGAATAAAGATAAACAATTTACAATTTTTTTTGAAATCTTTAAGAAGTTAACGATAAATATTCCTTTTGTTGAAGCTTTGGAACAAATGCCAAGTTATGTGAAATTTATGAAGGATGTATTAAAAAAGAAAAGGAAGTTTACAGATCATGAGACAGTTGCACTCAGTGAAGAGTGTAGTGCTATTATTTAGAAAAAGCTTCCTGAAAATTAAAAGATCCTTGTAGTTTTACTATTCCTTGTGCAATTGGAGAAAGGTTTTACCGAAAAGCTTTATGTGATTTAGGAGCGAGTATCAATCTTATGCCTTTATCAATTTTTAAACTTTTAGATTTGGGACAAATTTTCCCTACTACTGTAACTCTTCAGTTAGTTGATGTATCAACAACTTATTCAAAAGGAGTTATAGAAGATTTACTAGTAAAAGTGGATAAATTTATTTTCCCTATAGACTTTATAGTATTGGATATGGAGGAAGATAAAGAGATTCCTATTATTTTTGGGAGATCATTTCTCGCAACAGGGAGAGTTGTAATAGATGTGCAAAAAAGAGAATTAATAATGATGGTTAATGATCAAGAAGTGAAATTTAATATAGTAAAAGCTATGAAATATCCTGCAATAGAAAAGGATAATGAATGTTTCAGGATGGAAGTAGCTGATTATCTAAGTAATGAGCAGTTTAAGAATGAGTTCGAAGATAAATTAAAACAAGGAGAAATTTTTTATCTTGAAGATGAAGTAAAAGAAGAAGATTTGGATTATATTCAGGGAAAATTTGAAGCATTAGACTTGCTGGAAAAATATAGTAAAAATCTTATTCCTTCAAGTATTAAACCACCTAAACTTAAATTGAAGATATTACCTATCCATTTAAAATATGTATTTTTAGGAGAGTCATCTACATTGTCTATTATTATATTTTCTGTGTTAACTGAAATTCAGGAACAAAAGGTTATAGAGATGTTAAAAAAGTAAAAAAAGGCTTTTAGATGGACTTTAGCAGAACAGTATGAACCAAAAGCGGATCCTCAGAGAAGATTAAACCCAACAATGAAAGAAATTGTTAAAAAATGAGATTTTAAAGTGGTTAAATGCTAGAATTATATATCCTATTTTAGATAGTGCTTGGGTAAGCCTAGTTTACTGTGTTCCAAAGAAAGGAAGAGTGACTATTGAAGAAAACGTGAAAAATGAATTAAAACCAATAAGACAAGTAACTAGTTGGTGAATTTGCATTGACTATAGAAAACTAAATATGACCACCAAAAAATATCATTTTCCTTTACCCTTTCTAGACAAAATGTTGGATAGATTAGCAAAGAATAAATATTATTGCTTTTTAGATGGATATACCAGATATCACCAAATTCCAATTGCTCCGGAGGATCAAGAGAAAACAACGTTTGCTAGCCCATACAGAACATTTGCTTTTCGTAGAATGCCTATTGGACTATGCAATGCACCTGCAACATTTCAAAGATGCATGACGTCAATTTTTAGAAATTTTATAGAGCATGAATGAACATGTTTATGGATGATTTTTTTGTATTTGGGACTTTGTTTGAGTTATGACTTACTAATTTAGAAAAAGTTCTGGAAGTATATGAAAAAATCAACCTAGTTTTAAATTGGGAAAAATGTCAATTTATGGTTGCAGGAGGTATTATTCTTGGGCATAAAATTTCTAAAAAAGGCATGGAAGTAGATCTTGCAAAAATATAAGTTATAGAAAAATTACCAACTTGTAATAGTGCTAATGTGGTGAGAAGTTTTCTAAGACATGCTAGTTTTTACAGGAGCTACATACAAAAGTTTTCAAAAATAACGAAACCCTTATGCCAACTTTCAGAAAAAGATACGAAATTTGATTTTAATGAGGAATGCATAACATTATTTGAATTTTTAAAGAAAATTTAATCACTGCACTTATAATAGTACCACCTGACTGGGAGAAACCATTTTAAATAATGTGCGATGCTAGTGATTATGCTATTGGGGCTGTATTAGGACAAGGGCACGATAAAATTTTTAAAGTTATATATTATGCTAGTAAATTTCTAAATAATGCTCAAATTAATTATACTACTATTGAAAGAGAGTTATTAGCTATTGTTTATGCCTTTGATAAATTTAGTCCTTATTTAATTGGAACTAAATGTGTATTACAAACAGATCATTCTGCTATTAAATGTTTAATGCAAAAGAAGGATGTTAAACCAAGATTAATTAGATGGATACTTCTATTGCGAGAGTTTGATTTTACCGCTGTTGATAGAAAGAGAAATGATAATCAAATAGCTGATCATTTGTCTAGAATAGAAATAAAAATATTAACTAGTTTTGCAATAGATATTTTAGAAAATTTCCTCGATGAACATTTATATAATATTGATGAAATGAATGTACCATGGTATGCTGATATAGTAAACTATATTGTAAGAGATATTCTACCACCTTATATCAAGAATCCATAATTAAAGAAATTTATCTATGATTTGAAAGACTATTTTTGGGATGACCCATATTTATATAAATAATGTAAGGATCTAATTATTAGTAGATGTGTCTTATGAAGAAACTAAACAGATAATTGAAGGATGTCATGATTCTCAATTTGGAGGATATTTTGGAACAAATAGAACTGCATATAAAATTTTGCAAGCTGGATTTTATTGGTCTACTATTTTTAGAGATTTTAATGAATATATTAAAACATGCGAAAGATGTCAACGAGTAGGAAATATTTATAGATGAAATGAAATGCCTCTAAATTACACATTAGAAGTTAAAATTTTTGATGTGTGGGGATTAAACTTTATGGGACTATTTATGCTTTCATTTGGAAATTTATATATATTACTTGTTGTTGATTATATGTCTAAGTGGATTGATGCTATTGTTGTACCTAGATGTGACGCACGGAGTGCTTCTAAATTTTTAATTAAATATATTTTTACAAGATATGGAATGCCGAGAGTAATCATTACAGATGGAGGATCTCATTTCAGTAATAAGAGAATTATGATATAATGGATAGATTCTCTACTTCCTATCATCCCCAGACTAGTGGTCTAGTAGAAATATCAAATCGTGAAATTAAATGCATTTTAGAAAAAGTTGTAATTCCTTATAAATTGGATTGGTCTGCCAGACTAGATACTGCATTATGGACATACAGAACTACTTATAAAACTCCTATAAGAATGTCACCATATAGGTTCATTTTTGAAAAAAACATGTCATTTACTAGTAGAATTGGAACATAAAGCATTTTGGGCTATTAAAGAATTTAATTTTAATTTAAAATACGCTAGTGAGAAAAGGTTATTGCAACTCAATGAACTTGAGGAGATTAGAAATGACGCATATGATAATGTGAAAATCTATAAAGAGAAAATGAAAATGTGGCATGATCGAAAGATTATTAAGAAGAAATTTGAACCTGGACAAGAAGTTCTATTCTATAATACAAGATTGAGATTATTTCCAGGAAAACTAAAATCCAGATGGTTATGACCATTTAAAGTGATTAAAGTCTATCATTATGGAACTGTTATTATTGAAGATCCTAACACTAAAAAGATATTTAAAGTTAATTAACATCATTAAAAAATTATTATGAAGTTCACATATCTCAGTTTATAGAATTTTCAATGCTAAGTCAACCAAACTAAACAAATAGTATGTCGGGCTGACGATGTTAAACCAAGCATTTTTTGGAAGACAACCCATACTTATATTGCTATGTATTACAATTTTGTTTGATAAAGTGTCTTATATATTAGTAGTTAATAATCGTACACAATTGCATTTATTATAAATTAAGTCAAATATTGGTATTGGAGGAAAACGTGGAATCAAATTGAACAAAAAAAATGAAAGTACAATTTTGGCCACTAGCGCTGACGGCGCCCTAAATAATGGACATCAATGCTGGGAGCGCTGATGGTGTCGAGTATGGTTGGACGGTTTTAGATCTTTTGGTGGATTTTGGCACAACTTCACTTCATAATAACCGCCGAGAAGAGTTTAAAAAGTCCTAGAAACATTCTTGGAAGTTTAGAGACTTCCTATTTTCGGATTCCATAACTTCCAATTCAAGAAATACTTTAGGTATGGAGTTTTAAATAAAAGAAAGTTTATTAATTTTGTCGCACATCGATTATATGATAAATTTATTACAAAGAGGAGATTGATCAAGGAAAGAGGATTTGTTAATCATGGAGTGATCAATCCAACGGGTCCAATTGATAAGATCATTTTGCAAAGGCGTTGGAAAGTTTTGTGTTATACTACATTTGGTTGTTGTACCTGTGGTGAAGGAGTTTTATGCAAACTTACACGTAATTACTCAAGGTGTTGTCTTCGTACGAGGTATGGCTGTACCATTTACGTCTGCAAAGATTAATGAATTGTATATGATAGACAACATTCAAATCTGTCATTAAACAAATTTTATTCCTACACGGGACTTGATGCATGACGTGTATAATCTTTTGACGGATCAAAGTGAGATGTGGGAGGTACAACATGAAGGATATGTTAGTTTCTCCACTTCGTTACTTAATCCAATCTCAAAGCAATGACATTTCTTTATTGCTGCAAAGTTACTCCCTACTATGAAAATTAGTAGTCACCAAAGAATGTGTTATTTTAATTTACTGCATTCAAATGGAAAAACCCATTGATATAGGGTTTATTATAATTAAATCTATTATGGGTATTCTTACTAATGGACCAATTTATGGACTTGGGCATCCATCTACCATCTTTTTGATTTGCAGTTAAGCCCAAGTGCCATATGAAAGTTGGGAAAAGACTATTAACTTGGGAGCCCATGATCCCAATTGATGAGAATTATTTTGGAAATGGAAATGAAGTATTAGAAGCCATCATAGATCAATCTTCACACATTTGGAAGTGCACTTGCTTTGGAAAAGAAATTGAAGAAAATTGAAAGGGAACTTCATATTATTATAAATACAGTAGGAGATCTTAAATACCTTTTTGATCACCTAGATTGAAGAATAATAGAAAATTTTGATGACACTGGAAATTTTGAAGCACGATTAGTTCGGATGTTTAAAGAAAATGAGTGGATCGAGGAAAATTTGACAGATCATATCCCATATTGATCCTTCTACAACTTATATGTTCATTACCAATCTATGGGAGATATCAGAGGAGGAGAAAGCACTAAAGAAGAGGCGTAATAATTGATGACTTTAGATTCTCTATCTATTTTAGAACATTATATATATTTATTGTAATTGTGTGCATTTGATTTGATTTGGTTTATTTTTGTTTTAGAGTTCTGAACTTTGATTGTGTGTATAGTTTTATGATAGCGTTTAGTGTTGTAGCTTGATTTTGACGCTGACTTATAATTAGTTTGTTTAATATGTGTGATTGTGTAATTAAAAAATGTGTTTGTAAAAAGTGCACTTTTATATATAAAAGTTAGTTTGTTGTTATTTGTGAAAATTGGTGTTTGTAAAATGTTTTCTTTGAAAATTATTGTTAGATAACAATTTGTGTCTAAAATACTAAAAATTTTTAGAGTAAGTTGATAGAAAATTGAAAATTAAAAAAATCAAAATATGGAATTTTTTTGGCTTTTAGTGCTGACGGTGCTGGCATCGATGCTGATGGCACCCTCGACCTGATAGTAGATTAAACCCCTAAAAATTTGTAGTTATTTTTTTACGCTTAAGTCATCTTTAACCTTCGGTTGGGCGGCTATGGCTTGATTTTGGGCAGATTTGAGGTGATTTAGAGGCTAAAAGACTTTGGATTTCATCTTCTCTAAGTAAGAGCTACACTTTAAACTAATTTTTTTTTTATTTTCACCAGGATTAATCTCACATTGCATGGATCCGAAAATATGGAAAATTTTTGAGAAATTTTTTAGGAAACTTTTTGGTGATGAACTCTTATTTAGTGATTTGATGTTTAAAATGTTTTACATTTTGATTTTTGGAATTTTGGGATTTATTCAAAATTTTTCAATTTTTTTTAGATTTCTTATGGCACCTAGATTGAGCGAAAGAAAAATAGAATATGACTAGCAGAGATTTGTTAGCTTTAGAGCCAGTGCTCGATTTCATAGTTTGTAAGAAAATAAAAAAGTGATTCAGGACCGAGGTTTTACAAATCCGGGAGGAGAAGTTGAACGTTTGATTATTGCTCGACAGTGAGAAATTTTTTGTTATTTTACTACCGATGCGATAGCTGAGATTGTAATGGAATTTTATTACATCCTTCCTGAAGCTTCTGATGATTTTGTTTTTGTTCGAGGAAAAAGGGTGGAGTTTACTCGAAGATATATTAATGAGTTTTATCAGCTAGAAGATGTGTATAGATGTCAGTATCATTCTTTTTCTGCTACAGATCAGGTTTTAGATGAAGTTACTTATTTTCTAACTAGTGAAAAAGGGGCTTGGAAAATAAAGAATGGAGTTAAAGTTAATTTTCCCCTTTCTATGTTAAATGTAGTATCTAAGGCCTCGCATTATTTTATTTCTGGGAGGATGATTCCAACGAATCATCATAGCGAAGTAACCAAGGATAGAGCCATCCTGAACTTTTGTATTCAGCAAGTGATGTATATAAGCTCTATCATTTAAATGAACACTCGATCTATTGGTCTGGGAGAGACCACTGGTGGATTGGCGCACCCTGCTCTGATTTACACACTTTGTGAGCATGCCCGAGTTGATTTCAGACCTGAAGAGGAGAGGATTGAGACTCAGAGATTGATTGGGCCTGCCAACATCAAGACTTATGAGTCTCATGTTGATTGGAGATCTAGAAGATAGGCCAGGGATATTCCTTCTACTTCTAGAACCCCTAGTGAGCCTACTTCAAGTGACCCTAGCAACAGGGAGTTGTTGGACCAGATGATGATTCAACAGGGATATATTTTGAGGTTGGATCATAGGATACAGAATATGGAGGTCAGAAATGCTCACACTGATGATCTGATTTGGCGGAAATTTGAATATGATGCTGCTTATGATGATGCTTTAGTGAGATATCTTAGAGGTGACCATATAGTTCAGTTCCCTATTCACCCTACTTATACTCCATATCAGTAGTAGAAGTTAGATGTCGATGATGAGGAAGATAATGACTGTTGATCTATTTTGTTTGTTTGTTTGTGTTTGTACTGTGTGATTGTATTGTTTCTATTCTGATATTGTTGAGACTTTGTTTGTTATGTTATGTTAAACTGTAATGTGGAAAACTGTTTTCATTTTTAGAATTCAGTTTAGTTCTGTTATTATTTTCAGCACTTTTTTATGTATTATGATTAGGTCTTTCTCAGCAAATTTTATATGTATTGTGCAATTTAATGTTTTTAGCCTTGTAGTTTTCATATTAGCACCTGCAGCATTTCAAAATTTATTTTCAAAAATTAGAATCTCCAACAGGTATGAATTTTTTTTTATATATATTCTTTTACCCTTCATTTTTTAAGTTCTTCATGTAAAAATCTCTTAAAAATTTAAGTTTGAGGGGAGAAGAAATATCATTGTTAGAAAAGAACTTAATTTTATTTGTCATCACTTAACTATATTTTCAAAATTTTAAATTTAACATGACCTTTGGTATTAGAGGTTAACTTTGAATAACAAAATTTATGTTTCTAAATATATAGTAAATTTAAGTTAAAATGTTCAATAATAAAGGTTAATTCTAGGGGCTAAGATATTTGGTAAAAGAGAATAAGACTATGTTTTTCTATTTTTAGTAAAGGAAATTTGTATTTTTGAAGTATTAAAAATCTTAAGGAAATTCATGTAAAAAAAAAAGAGTTAAACTTTATGAAATCTTTAAGTTAATATAAATTTGTTAAGTGAACAAAATGTAAAATGTTTTTAACTTTAAAAAGTGGATAGTGAAGTTCAAAATTATTAAAGGATATCCAGATATAGTAATCCTCAGAAAAAGAAAAGAAAAAGAAAAGATATGGGGAGAAGCTTGAGGAGACGCCTAATTAAAAATTGACTTCACTTAAATCAATTTAAGGAAAAAGACTTGGATACATTTTCTAAACTTTTGATTTGAATACTAACTTAATTATTAATAAAATCTTATGAAGTTCTTTTTCATATGAATTTTCTAAGTGACATTAATATGAAAAATTGTAATTTTTTAAGAAAGAAATAGAGGATCAGAAACCTTAGACTTAATTACTGAATATCCTTACAACTTTAGTATTAACTGGAATTGTTTTGAACTTTTCATAAGTTAAACTATAATATTTAGAGAACTAAAATATGGAAATCTAAAAGTTAAATTCTTTACCATAAGTCATATTTTTTATGTAGTAGAGAAGTTACTTGAGGATAAGTAACATATAAGTTTGGGGGATTTTGATACACCGAAAATATATGCATTTTTAGACTCATATTTTATACTCATTTTTTGTGATATTGCACTTTAATGAAAGGTATTTTGATGTTTCTTCCAGGTTGTTGATTTTTAGGGCTTAAAGCAAAAAGAAAGAAAAAATGATGAAATTTGGAGTCAAAATTACGTTTTTGAAGAAATGCTCAGCATCGGCAGCAACGAGGTCAGTGCCGATGGCATAGAACAACTTAAACGCTGGAAATTTTTACTCAGCATTGACGGTCCCAAAGGCGGTGCAGGCCCCATTTCGTAAAGGTTTGATGTATTAGGACAATTTTTTGAAGATTTTTTAGAGGCAGCTCTTGGAGAACCGACCTTGGGCTCTATTTGGGGCCGAATTTCTTCAGAAAAAGTGCTTCTCTACGTTTTTCACACCTCTACGTTCATTTTTCGTATCACATCATTCCATTCCACTACCATATTGGAGTCAATTTTTTATTTTGCTTTCATAATTTAGATTTTTTGTGGTGATATTTAGTGTGAAAATTTCTGTAAGAGTGTTGGAGAAAGAGAAAAGTGAGAGATATTTTCTTCCTGTATTTTTAAGGAAAGGCTACAAAGGATTTTCTTTGAGAAAGAGTTATCAGATAGGTATTATTTGTTTATCAGTGTTGTACGAACTTTTTTTATATATAAAATTTATGTTTTGTTATTTCTTTGTCATGAAGTCTGAGTAGCTCCCTCTATCTTTCTCCCTACTCTGAGATAGGGTGAAATGAAGAGATAATATGGATGTGTCAGTATTAAAATCTAAAAAAAATTATGATGATTTTTCAACTCTGAACTTAACTTACTTTTTGATCTGGCCAATTGAATTGTTAAAATGTATTGTGAAACATATGATCCGGGAAATGGAGTATGAGTTCTACAACAGAGTGAGGACCACATTTGATTCCATGGAGGAGAACATCGTTCATGAAATTAAGTGTAAATAAATATTCAATTCGATCTTATTGTTTAAAAACTGAAGCGAGAGCTAGCCTTAAGATGAAGATAAGTGGGAGCTCTGGAGTGGGAGTCGGTATCCTCCTAGCCTAGCCACAGATTTAGGGACTAAAAACTGAGATTAGCCAATGATTTTTCTATGCACTGTATCAGGGTAGAAAATTAAAATTGCTTCTATTTGGCACAATACATATTATGAACATTTATCTCATCTCATTTTACCATAGCTTCATTGTAGTGGGAATGATGTTTTTTCACATAAAAATCTTCATTACATAAACATTGTTAATAGATTAGTAATTACTTGATAATTGTTTAAAAATTTAATTTTGATTACATCTCAACAATTGAAATTAGTGACAGTGATTTCAATTGACTTTTTGTGAATTTCCTAGAAAATTTATCATTTCTAGTTTAAACCTTCCCCGTGGGATCGATATTTGGGGCTTAAATACAAAGTCCATTATTACTTTATAACGATACATATATTTGCATAGAATCTGAATATTAATTGAGTATACTTATTTAAATTTTACACAATCTATAGCAATAAAAAAATCGGATCAGNACTTTTCATAAGTTAAACTATAATATTTAGAGAACTAAAATATGGAAATCTAAAAGTTAAATTCTTTACCATAAGTCATATTTTTTATGTAGTAGAGAAGTTACTTGAGGATAAGTAACATATAAGTTTGGGGGATTTTGATACACCGAAAATATATGCATTTTTAGACTCATATTTTATACTCATTTTTTGTGATATTGCACTTTAATGAAAGGTATTTTGATGTTTCTTCCAGGTTGTTGATTTTTAGGGCTTAAAGCAAAAAGAAAGAAAAAATGATGAAATTTGGAGTCAAAATTACGTTTTTGAAGAAATGCTCAGCATCGGCAGCAACGAGGTCAGTGCCGATGGCATAGAACAACTTAAACGCTGGAAATTTTTACTCAGCATTGACGGTCCCAAAGGCGGTGCAGGCCCCATTTCGTAAAGGTTTGATGTATTAGGACAATTTTTTGAAGATTTTTTAGAGGCAGCTCTTGGAGAACCGACCTTGGGCTCTATTTGGGGCCGAATTTCTTCAGAAAAAGTGCTTCTCTACGTTTTTCACACCTCTACGTTCATTTTTCGTATCACATCATTCCATTCCACTACCATATTGGAGTCAATTTTTTATTTTGCTTTCATAATTTAGATTTTTTGTGGTGATATTTAGTGTGAAAATTTCTGTAAGAGTGTTGGAGAAAGAGAAAAGTGAGAGATATTTTCTTCCTGTATTTTTAAGGAAAGGCTACAAAGGATTTTCTTTGAGAAAGAGTTATCAGATAGGTATTATTTGTTTATCAGTGTTGTACGAACTTTTTTTATATATAAAATTTATGTTTTGTTATTTCTTTGTCATGAAGTCTGAGTAGCTCCCTCTATCTTTCTCCCTACTCTGAGATAGGGTGAAATGAAGAGATAATATGGATGTGTCAGTATTAAAATCTAAAAAAAATTATGATGATTTTTCAACTCTGAACTTAACTTACTTTTTGATCTGGCCAATTGAATTGTTAAAATGTATTGTGAAACATATGATCCGGGAAATGGAGTATGAGTTCTACAACAGAGTGAGGACCACATTTGATTCCATGGAGGAGAACATCGTTCATGAAATTAAGTGTAAATAAATATTCAATTCGATCTTATTGTTTAAAAACTGAAGCGAGAGCTAGCCTTAAGATGAAGATAAGTGGGAGCTCTGGAGTGGGAGTCGGTATCCTCCTAGCCTAGCCACAGATTTAGGGACTAAAAACTGAGATTAGCCAATGATTTTTCTATGCACTGTATCAGGGTAGAAAATTAAAATTGCTTCTATTTGGCACAATACATATTATGAACATTTATCTCATCTCATTTTACCATAGCTTCATTGTAGTGGGAATGATGTTTTTTCACATAAAAATCTTCATTACATAAACATTGTTAATAGATTAGTAATTACTTGATAATTGTTTAAAAATTTAATTTTGATTACATCTCAACAATTGAAATTAGTGACAGTGATTTCAATTGACTTTTTGTGAATTTCCTAGAAAATTTATCATTTCTAGTTTAAACCTTCCCCGTGGGATCGATATTTGGGGCTTAAATACAAAGTCCATTATTACTTTATAACGATACATATATTTGCATAGAATCTGAATATTAATTGAGTATACTTATTTAAATTTTACACAATCTATAGCAATAAAAAAATCGGATCAGATGCTAAATTAAAAATTGACTTCACTTGAATCAACTTAAAAAAGAAGGCTTGGCTACATTTTCTAAACTTATATTTCAGTATTAGCATATTTTCTAGTAATGTTTCATGAAGTTCTTTTTTAAATAGATATTCTAAGGGTTTTTAATATGAACAATTTTCAATTTTCCTTGAAAAGAATAGAGAATCAAAAATCTTAGACTTGACTGCTAGATACTTTTAGATTGTTAGCATTAATTGGAGTTATTTAACATTTCTTTCTTAAGTTATGCTATTGTATTTAGCAGACTAAGATATGAAAATCTATAAGTTAAAATCTTTGACATGAGTCATATTATTTATGTAGTAAAGGGGTTACATGAGGACAAGTAACATTTAAGTTTGGGGGATTTTGATACACCAAAAGTATATGCATTTTTAGACCCATATTTTAAACTCATTTTTGATGATAATGCACTTTAATGGAAGATATTTTTTATGTTTTTTTTCACGATGTTGATTTTTAGGACTTGGAGCGAAAAAGAAGCAAAAATGAAGAAATTTAGAGTCAAAATGGAGATTTTGATAATTTGTGCAGCGCCAGACTGGGCGCCGACAGTGCTATTTAACAGAGACTCAGATTTAATTAAATGGCCTCTGGCACCGACAGAGCCAAAATGGGCGTCGATGGCCCTAGATTGAGCGCCGACAGTGCCAGTGTCGGTGCAGGATCTATTTTTAGAAGATTCAATGAATTTGGACGCTTTTTGAAGAGTTTTTGGATGCACCTTTTGGATAACCAACCTTAGGCACTGTTTAGCGCCAAAATTGATCAGAAAAGAGCCTTCATTTGCCTCCTTCGCCCCTCTCAGCCAACCATCGCCCTTTTTCGCTCTCTTCGCACCCCTTCTTTCCACTTTACATCATTCCACGCCATTCCACACCATTAGTTATTTATTTTCTTTCTAGTTTTGAATTTTTGTGGTGCGTTTACGTGTGAATTACTCCCTAAGGAGTGTTAGAGAGGGAGAGAAGTGAGAGATTTCTTCTTCCAACATTTCCTAAGAGAGGCTACAAAGGATTTGCTTTAAGAAAGAAATTCCGATAAGTGTTGTTTGTTTATAATTGTTGAATGAACTTTCTTTTATATATGAAATTTGTGTTTTGTTGTATCTTTCTCATGAATTCTGAGCAGTTTTCTTTATCTTTCTCCCTACTCTATGATATAGTGAAATAAAGAGATAATTTGGATGTGCCAATGTTAAAATTTAAAATAAAATGTGTTGGTTTTTCATCTCCGCTCTTAATTTATTTTTTGATCTGACCAATTGTATTGTAAAATGTGTTGTAAAACATATGATCCGGGAAACGGAGTATGAGTTATACAATAGAGTGAGAATCACATTTAAATCAATGAAAGAGTATTTTGTTCATGGAATTAAGTGCAAATAAATAGAAAAATATACATTGTTGGGTGTAGAATTGGAGATTTCTACGTTGATAGACTAAAAATCCTCAATTCAATCTTAGTGTTTAAAAACTAAAGCGAGAGTTAGCCTTTAGGGGAAGGGAAGTGAGAGCTCTGGAGTAAGAGCCAGTATCCTCCTAGCCTAGCCACGGATTTGGGGACTAAACCTAAGATTAGCCAATGATTTTCTATAACACTAAATCAGGGTATAGAATTAAAATTGCTCCCATTTGGCACAATAAAAATTTAAACCATTTATCTCATCTCATTTCACCAAAAAACTTATTGTAGTGGGAAAAATGATTTTTCATATTAGAAAACTTCATCACATAAACTTAGTTAGTACTTACTATTTTAACACTCTGCATTTAAATTCTGCTAGTAGTTAATTATTTAGCTTTGATACTATCTTAAACATTCGAAATTAGTGACAGTAATTTTGTTTTAGTTATGTGAATTTCCTAGTTAATTTATCATTTTAAATTTAAACCATCCTCGTGGGATCGATATTTGGGACTTAAATAGAAAGTCTTACATTACTTGATAACGATACGTATACTTGCGTTGAATACCAACATTAAGTGCATAACGTTATTATTCATAAAATACCACATCAATATTTTTGGCACCGTTGTAAAGTGGAGTCAACTTTATAAATTTTACACAACTATATTTCCGTTAGTCAAGTTTTTGGCGTCGTTGGAAAGCAGAGTCAATTTTATAAAATTTACACAACTATATTTTTGTTAGTCAAAACTCCCTTCGAATGAAATTTAATTTACAATGACCATATGCAAATTTTCTGACCAAAGTTAAACGAAAAGAATAGGCCAAGATGGACGATTCATCAGTAGTGATAAACATTGCAAATTTTGCATATTTCTTTCCAATCTTCTTAATAAAAGAGTATTCGCTGCCCATATTTAAAGAGTCATGGAAGCTATGTGGAAAATGGCCACCTCGAGATTACTAGTAGCGCCCCCACCCTCATCCAGAGCAACCGCCTCAAAGCTTTTACCAGAAAGCATAATGAAGCAAAACAAGAAGCTGTGAAATGAGAAAATGGAAAGATCTCACTAGCAGAGATGGTAGGAAGCGAAAACTCCATTATCTCCAGCCAAATCGTCGGAGCCAAAAACCCTAGCAACCCCGCCGGACAAGATATATATATATATATATATATATATATCTTTGTGTTCTTTTGTTCAACAAGTTGCTTATAAAGGGAACTTCTTGGTGGATATGGTTTCAAGTTATTTTAATCTGATCTTGTTGAGACAAACACTCTTGACCTATCACACAAGAATAACTTTACATAAGTTCCTCATGTTTCTTTTTAATTTTTTTGCATGGTTTTGTCTTACCTTCTCTACTTCTGAGTTCTCTTCTATGTTTGAATGATCTAGATGGTTCAAGTAAGAACACTACTTAGAAAAGAAAAGTGTAAGACAACAATTAGATAGCAGATGTCTCCAATGCTAAAAAAACCAAAACACATAAGGATCATGCTTCAACCATTTGGAGCCTCTCGTGGCCAAGCAAATTTATAAAACACTTTAGTTAGTTTTAAGTGTGAAATTTAAATCGATACGCCCATACCATAAGACTAGCACAACTATTGAAATTAATTTTTAATGCTTCTGATGTTTGAGAATCATATTCCATCTATTTGTGGCCTCTCAAGGTCCAAGAGATCCATAAAAAACCTCCCCACTCACACGCACACATGTGCTAGCCACTTGCACTTGCGTGCACCCTACAAGCATATGTGTTGTTGCACACTTTGTCATGCACGCACGCACTGCAGTGCACTCTTGCCATGCATGCTTGCGCGCACGCGGCCAACCATAAATTTCTACTCCTAACTGAAAATTTTGAACTTTATGATCTCCCACTTATCCATATAGGCTGAGATATCTAGTATTAGCAATGAGGTGAATATTATGGTTTATTAAGAAGCTTTTCATAGCTACCCACTACCCTAAGAGTTAATTCGATGGATCCTATGTATATTATGCCCATTATTTATAAACTTAAGGATGCAAAATGCACGTATATCTAAGATAGTTAAGTAGCACAAAGGGGGTCCGAATTTCATTCCATTAAACTTGAGTTTTCCAGGTGAGATGAGAGCTAATTGGTGAGAAAAGAGAGTGAGTAGAGTTATGGCCAATTGATAGAAAAATGGCTTTCTTCTTCTCCTTCTTCTTTCTACTTCTCCACAGCTTTATTTTCTTCCTACTTCTTTCTTTACTTTCTATTCTTTGAGAGTAAGAAACTAAAATTCTTTCAAAAATCTTGAGACTAAAAAGAGGCCATCAACTTTGTCATCCAATGGAGCAGTTGGACATAAAAGGAACACAACAACAACCATCACGGTGGTGAGTCCTTCTCCAACATCTTTTGTTTACTTTTTGTAGGAGACCAAAAGCTGATGTTAGAGGCTCTAAGTTAGGCTGATGTTAGATTGAAGCCTAGGTTAGAAAATTTTTCAATGTTTCCTTGCCCTTCAAAAAGTATTATCTAATAGGCCTTAGTCGTAGCCAATTTCTAGAATGAGATTGTGCTAACCTCACCATTTGATATTGGTAGCTTCATTTTCATGGAAATTTGAAACTTATTATGCTAGAGAATGAAAGAAATATAAATGTTCATTCTCAAGAAAATGAAGATTTATTTTCATGAAAAAATCTTCTCCTTTGCCAATTAAAATGGAGGTTGGCATCTTGTTGAATTGCGCAACAAGGTTAATTTGTTTTAACCTATAACCCATGAGAGTTCCATTAGAAAAAAACATGTTTTGTCATCTTCATGGAGTCATTTGCATGTATCCATGTACTAGTGTTTATGTGTTAGTTTATTTGCTTGATGTTAATAGATTAAATCACATTTGCCTAATGAAATTATTCGCATTAGCTTGATGTTGATCTCAAATAATTAGTGAAATTTGTTCTTATGGAATGTGTAGGTTTTATGAATGAATTTAGACATGTTTCGAATGCATAAATTTATGTTTGCATGCTTTAAACATGGGCATACTATGTATTTATAACTTTATGTGTAAATGCATGAAAAATACATCTTTTGGATGTCCATATGGTTAATGTCCAATACATAACATCATGTTTGCAGTATGCATTTTTTATTTAGTGCCAAAATGTTTGTTTCTACCATGCATTTATGATTTAGTGCCTTAATGTATGACAAAATCAAAATTTTAGAATTGTGATCACAATTTGATGTCAAGTATGTTTGAAACAAAGTTTGCTTATATTTTCATTCATGTAAAACACATTCATTTTATCATGTGCTAGAGTAAATTCATGTATGTTGCTTGTAGGTTCATCATATTTCAAAATTTTGTTCGTCAGTCACACAAACTGGGTCGAGTGTTACTTTCCTTTGATTGTCTTACCGGTATCCTTTTACTTGATGTGGGTCTCACATACATGATGCTAATAGTTGCCTATGGATGTCCCTTCAGAAATCGTTAGGGCTTTGACCCTGATTCTGAGTCCACCCCTAACTTAATACTCGACTCAGATCCTTCATATGTGTCATTTGACTTTTTTTTATATACACACATATTCTCATGTCTTTTGTGTTTATTTAATTCTTCGTAATACTTGCACGTTTTATGTTCATATTTACTTCTTTAGCAGCGGTGTCAAAGGTGGCTGGTACACACTAACATTTTTTTTACTACTCTTTGTATTTCTTGCACTTTATTGTATATATTTGTTTGTTTACACATGCAACATTATTATTCTGTTACTATACCAGTAAAAGACCCCTAAGTAGATAACACTAAGCCACCTGCTTAGGAGGAACTCTGTAGCAAGACCTTGCGAATCAGAAATAATCAATAATCACCAGTCTAAATGCACTTTTTAAAACCCAAAAACTTCATATGTAAGGAGCTTGAAGCTAACTGTTTGGGAAGCAAGACGAGGATGTAAGCGGATGAAGGACAACTTTAGATGACAGTAAAGTCTCAACACGAAGCAAAGGATGAATTTCAACTGAACTTTTCTTAGACTTAACAAAAAAACAACCTTAGGATTTCGAGGTTTTTCATCTAATACGACATAAATCCTCACACTATCTTTGGGCTTTCACACGATTGTACATCGTGTGATATAAGTTCTAACTCATTTAGGATTCCAAGGTTGTTCGTTCGGTACAACATAAATCCTCTTATCTTTTAGAGAAATTTGCATGATCATATATTGTGCGTATATAAGTCCAAAATTTTAATAAATTGTAGGATTCAAGCATTATAATTTCCCTTTCAAAGACATAAAGCTAAACCATATGTTAGTCTGAGATGTCGTTGAGATATCATTCTTAAATACTTATAAAAATCATATATTTTTCCTTTTGTTTATATTCTTTATTCAGCTTGAAAAATCAATTTAACTTGATGACTTCACTTTTTAATGTATGAAAATTGCTTCATTTTGGGGAGTGTTTATATGCTTGTGTCATTTTTAGCAAGGTATTGTATTACTTCAAGATATTTGCAACATTTAACCATCATTATTAGTGCATATTATGTATTGTGTGCACCTTATATGGCTATTTGTGGTTAACACATGAGGTAGCATTGTGATCATCATCTGAGTGAGTTGTATTCTCCCTCGTGTTGTCCTTCACCAGGTGATGATTAGCATTTTGGTTACTATCTGATGAGGTGTAACTTCCCTCTCGATGTACTATACCCTGAGCAACCAAATTTATTGTATGTAAAGCATATTGTTGTTTTGTGCATCATTAATTATGACACATTGTATGTTTTGACATTTGCACGTGACACTTACAACATGAGAGTATGTTGTCATATTCCCCTGATGCAAGCTTGCAAAATCATTTGTAGAGATGACTAGTATATTGCTTAGCTTATGATTTTACCTTGATCTATTATCTATGTGTGCAGAGTCAATTCACTTATTGTCAATGTGCATTGCATAGATATCTACTCACTTTGCTTACTCCTCTTGCATGTTCATTTACTTTGTATGATTGGGCTAGGTAAGCAAGTCATGTGTTTATACTTGCGTCATTCATATGAGAGTTCACCTAGCATGACGCTCATATCTGAAGCACCTTTGGTCATCGCTTATAATTACTCACACCTTAATAGAGTAATAATAGCACATCAAACCACTTGGTATATCACCAGTAATCACTCACCTTTAGTTTAGTGGTCCAAGCTATGTTCAATCATATTGCATGTTTGCATGATCATAGCATAACTTGTTTTATAAAAAAAATCATATTTTCTTAGGTATGCAATCCATGTTGGTCATAAGGCTTTAACGAACATTACTTGTGAGTACAGATCAACAAGCAATGTAAATTATCACAATGTGATTAGCACATAAATGATTATGCTAAGGTTCTAAAACTCTA
>NEWO01000363.1:467182-488687 GCA_003013225.1 Phalaenopsis aphrodite | reverse complement strand
GCTTAGTTTTGTAGTGGTTGTATTACGGGGTTATTGAGGTGTTATTTTTGTGTTATCCCGGTGTTATTGTTGTATTATTTAAGTGATATTGCGGTGTTATTGTCGTAATATTGTGGTTGTACTTCAACAAACATTTTTTTCATATTAATACAATTTCTGTTGTTGTATTTTATTATTATTGTGATGTTATTTCCGTGTTATCCTGGTGTTATTATGGTATTATCGAAATGGTACCACGATGTTATTGACATAGTGTTGCAGTGGTTATTACGATATTGAGGTTACTTAGGTGTTATTAGTGTAGTGTGTCGAACTCACTTTTGGTTGAGATTTAGTTTTCCCTCTTTAGTAGCCTAGGGTCTAGCCATAGGGTTTTCCTGATGATTATTTCTAGAAAACTAGAAAAGGAACCCACACCTTTAGAAACTCTAAACACTTCCTTGCTCAACTTGAAGTTCCACATATTGGTCCTAACCTCTAGCGCTTAATAGGTGGGGTCAGTATGAGGGATCTCAAGGAGGGTCCTCATAGGACTGCTTGACCTTAGGGTTGGTCCTGGATGTTGATTTGGAGATAGTTTACTCACTTACACTCACCATCACCTATATTCACTTGCAACTTGAAACACAAAATTGTTGACTTTGATCGCTTGATCTTTTGGGAGACTCATGTAGATGGTCTCCTAGACCCACTAGCCCTAGGCTGGATTTTAGCTAAGAACAGTACATAGAGGTCCCGAATGGGGATTTCATTGGTCCATAGCTCATATAAGGTGATTGGCACCCTAATTCTACCAAAATATCCAACTTGGCCTTTTGCCCCCAAATCCACCTAAATCACCTAAACACCCCCAAACCATAAATTTGACCAAAATTCCCAATTTCACTCAAAATACCTAAACTTGTTCAAAAATCATTTCAAACAATTTGAATTTACCAAAATTGCCCAAAACATCCCAAAAATTCCAATATTGCCAAAATACCCTTAAATTTGGAAAAATACCCTTAAATTTGGAAAAATACCCTTGGTGAACCAAACTTTCCCAAAACATCCAAAATCACTTCAAATGTCTCCAAGACCAAATTGGACCCTTCAATTGAACCTAATTTGACCAATTTGACCATTTTGACCAAAACCCACAAATTACCTTTAAAGGCCCAATTTCCCCAAATTCACCTCCAGTGTCCATCAATTTGGCCCCAATACTCCCCAATTTCAATTATAAACTCAAATTAATCTTTGATATGATCAATCCAAACAAAATCCAAGCCTAGTTTACCCATGCTTTGAGCTCAATTTTGATCCGAGTCAAACCCCCAATTTAGACCATATGACTTAACCCCACAAAATTGAACCCCATAGCTTACTCAATTTTTCTAAATTTAAATCCTAAACTCTTCATAACAATCCTACTAATCAAGCTAAGCCTCAATTTCACTCAATTTTATCCTAAGTCAAAAATCCTCAAATTTGACCCAAATTGGCTATGTCTCCAAATTTCACCTAATTGAATATCCAAATCCCAAAATTGACACCCATATGATGTTGAGAACTCTTCATGATATTCCAATAGATAATTTTTAACCATCAATTTGGGCTTATTCCAACCTTAGGCCAACCTAAACCAAAGTATAACCCAACACCCCCAAATTGACCAAATGCCCAAAATCCTCCAAATTGAACCTCTAAATGAATTCAAAATCACTCCAAAACTCTTTTGACAATCATTTACACATTATTGATCAATCAATTAAGCTCAATTTCATGGCTAGCTCAACCCAAAACCCACATCAAGCCACTTGACCCTAATTGAACCCCTTCCCCAAAATTGACTTAGCTAAGCTAAAGTCACCAAATTAAGGTCTCCACAGCCACTAAGTACAGCTTATTAATTAGGCTAAACCCCATTAAACCACCCAAGTGAGCTATGGACCAAGGGTCTCCTAATTTAAGGTATCTTATCCCATTTTTGGGCCTTAACCAAGAAATCTCCTCCATTATCACTTGTCATTGAGGGTTAAATATAATTAACCATCCCCCTGGCTCACCTAACTCCTCTAGCCACCACCCCTGGCCCTGCCAACCGGCCTAGTGGCCTGGAAAATCTAAAAATGAGAGCCACCCTCCTTAAATTAAAACCCAAAGAGCCCATATAAGCTGCCTAACTCTGTTTGGCCCTTAGCACTTTGAAGCCCTCCACCTCAACTCCACATTGCACCCAATTTGAAGCCCTCACAGCCGCCATAGACCATAATATTTAAACCCCTCCTCCATGGACAAAGAGGGGGGCAATCAAATTTCCTTGGGGAAACTCTGTCAAATTGCTCTCAGATTTTCTCCAAGACAACATAAGCTCATTACAACCATCCCTTGGTCATTTCCCTCATCACCTATGCTCAAGTTTTTAGCTCAAAATCAAGAAAAAATTTGGCCATCCTTGAAACTCCACCAAACTCCAAATTGAATTTCCCTTGAGCTTCCCAAGAACAAGAGAAGAAGATCCCCATCTAAATCCCCCTCTTTTGAGCTCTCCAAGCCACTCCTAGACTAAGGCCGCACCCCTTTTTATTGAACTTCTACTTGGAGCTTACACCAGAGGAAACCAACACATCTAGGAGGTTCGTTAGACTCCACTGGAGCTTCCACAAGCATCCGATTGAGGCTTCCCATCTCAGATAAAGTTATTGGCCATTAACCCTAATCTTAAGCTTAGTTTTCATCAAATGTGAAGTGAAGTTTGATTTCATAGCATTGTAACCGTCTAGATGTGTTCTCCTTGAGTAGATGAAGGTGTAGGAACAAACTACATGTGATTTAGTTGAGTATCGAGTGAGATCTTAGGTTTAAAAGTTGGACGGTGCGCGGGTTCTGGCTATCGTGGACGATGACGGAGAACCGTCTGATCGAGCGTGTATTAAACAGATGGATGAGATCAAGCAAAATGGAGTCTCAGTGCATGAACAACAGGACGCATGATTGCCAAGTCAGATGGCGGCGTCGAACTAAGAGGCGACGCGTGGTGTTTCAGGGAAGATGAGGATGACACGGCGTGTGACTAGGTTGAATAGAAAATTAGGATTTTCTTGATTTAAATAAATAACAGATCTTTAAAAATTCATAACTTTGTATAGAAAAATTATAAAAATAAATTAAAAATACCCTCTTTCTCATTGAAAAGAGGAGAATAATTTGGGCTAAATTCTAATTTTTAATTAATTAAATACCCTCTGTGGTATTTTAACTCTCCATGACTAAATATGGTTCACCATAGCTTGAAATTTTTAAGGTTTATTCCTCATCACAGAGGGGATGTTCTCTGATTTTTCCAAGGTCATAGTGCATCTCTATGCTTCTAACTCTAATTTTCAATCTAGGGTGACCATTTTGGCTTATTGTAATTATATAAATCAAAATATCAATTGAAAAAATATGGGAATAATTTTAGTAGGTTTCGTGTGATCACAGAAGTCTAGGAAAAATATCATGATGTCTTGAATTATCTAGTAAATTTATATATTTAATTAAATGTAAATATCGTGTGTTAATTTATGTAATTTATATACTTATAAAAAGTTCACAAAATCAATCTCACCTTGTTTATAAAAATCATGTTTATCGACTACAAAAATTTGAAAATTATTTGATTAGGTTTGAGTATTAAAGTTGATTTTCTAAGAAACCTTGTATTTTTGTACAAAAATAATTATATTAAACTAAATACATTTAGGAAAATTATGAAAAGTGGTTTTATGAGTTCCTTGTCATTAGAGGCACTTGGGGAAAATAAAAATTATTTTTTAGGAAATACTTAATTTCTTAGACTTATTTTGAATTAAAAATAATTAAAATAGTCAAAAATATAAAAATATTTAAAAATATGCCTAATTGTTTTCCGATCACTTGGGAGTTATTAAAACTATTTTCCAAATTTTTCTAAGTTAAAAATAAATCTTTAAACCTTAAAAGTGAATTATTAAAATAACTACAATAAAAAAATTAAAAATCATGAAAATACAAAAATTGATTCTCCAAGTTTTCTGAACTCAGAGAAGTGTAACAAAAATATAAAAAAATAATTTTGGAAATTAAGACATTATTTTATATTTAATTAAATTATTGAAGACTGTTAATAATAAAATAATAATAATAAAAATTTAATTTAAGAATCATGAAATTTTGCTTAATTATTTCTCTGACCTAAGGAAACGTGTAATAATTTTCTCATAAATAAAAGTTTTATTTTGGAAAGTTAAATAAATCAATTTTTTAAAATCCTATTTTCTGAATTTAAATAAATAATTAAATTAAATTAAATTTTGGCAAGCCCACATATTCTCCTCTAATATTGTAATTACCTCATGGACATGACACTCTAAATGCTTAAAGTAATTTGGGTCATGTTTATTGAGTTTTGAGGTGAAGTACCCCAAGAGCAAAATAATCATTTTTTATTTTGGTCATTAATAAAAATTTAGGATTAACTAAGGGAAAATGAGTAATTTTGATCTTAATAAACATGTTTGGATGATTGAAATACAATGGGATTAAAAGGTAGAAACTCACTCACCGCCTTTGTACAACATCAAAAAGATCATAATTCTCCTAATCTTCATGACTTGGAAGTCAAATAAAATCAAATGATTCTTAAGTGATGGGCTTAAGATAGAAAAGATTATAATTTACTTATCTTGAGCCTAAGATTGATGATGAAGTGATTTTCAATAAGAATACATATCACTTAAATCAAAATTTTGATAATCACCATTTCACCTATTATGATTGTTAAAGGCTTGGTAGTGACCTAGGCTCAATGTCTAAACTCAATTGATTGGATTTAGAAGATGACATGATTGGAAATTAACATCTTTAAACACTACAAGCCTGGGCACTATAATCTTTTAAATAACCTAAAATTGCCTTAGGGGCAGCCACCCACATAAATCTTAAATGAAACATTAATTGATTAATCGAGTATCCTATCATTGGGATAATTAAATTGTCAAGTTTCACTAAGCAATGGGGTAGTCACACTTCGACCTCTGATAATTAATAGAACAATATGATAAGTTCAGAATGAACTCAGAATATTTCAAGAGATCTTCAAAGTGGTCCAGGGTCATGCCTTGAGCACTTTGAAATCTATTGGACTTTCTGAAGCACAAATTGGACTTGTCATATTTTGTTCTAAAATCATCTACTAGGATCTTCTGAGATTCAATAAAATCATAACTTGGGCTTTGATAGCTAAACCTTTATCTACTCCTGTAATTTAAATTCCTTGTAAAATTATATACATGTCTTGCAAGTACTGACCTTTCAGGTGGTTGAACGAGAAGAATCAACATGTATGTTTTCAAACGAATGCATTTACCTCCTTGTACTTCTTGTCTCAAGCTTGCACGTTAAATAATGATGTCACTCTGCATGAATACCAAAATTACCAAGATAGCCACAAAACTAAAACCAAAATCAAAACTAAAATTAATTAAGATAAAATTCACCGCCACAACATTCAAAATATATGACAACTCAAAATTTAATCACAAACATCACAAAACAACAATTGCAAGTAAATTAAGACGTCTCTATCGGATGATCGAGAATCCCTCGGAGGAAGTAACCTACGGTTGCTAACGAGATTTCCCATGATCTAAATGAAAGTATGGAGCTCATTGAGTTGAGTTTAGTAAATTCATTTGGACTAAGTGACTCTGAAAGAAAATAGTGCAATTGTGGAGCTCATTGTATACTAGAACGAGGGAACTGTAAGATCCTAACCGGTATCGCTCTAATCAACCTTAATATGCCCTACAATATTCAAAGAACCATAACCATAGGAACATTTGATTTGACATCAACCTGACACATTAGAAAACCTAAACTCATCACGACGAGGAGCTTCAAGCTAGAATTGTGGTTAGCATGGCCATTTTCATCAGCAAGAGTATTTACAATAGCATATATTTCCTTAGAATTAAACAACCAGCCATGGGATTTTGAGGTTGTTTGCTTATGCAACATAAATCTTTAATTCATCTTTTAGCTTTATGTATAGATCTGCTATACAATATAAGCCCTAACTCATCTTAGGATTTTGAGGTTGTCGTTTGTCACGACCTAAATCCTCACATCTTTCAAGAAATTTGTGTGATCGTTTCACATGAATGTAAGCTTTAAAAAAATAAAATTGGCAGGATGAAATATTTAAATAATTTCTCCTTAAAACTAAAGCCAAATAAAAAGATAGTCTAGAAAGTTACTGAGGTTCTTCTCTGGATCTATGACATCCCCTAGTTCTTCTTTCTTTGGATTCTATAATAAATGTTCCAAATTTGAGTCATTCCCTTTTCACGCCTCTTTGTCCAATCTCATTAAAAAATTCTTATCCTTTTGAACTCCTTGAAGATAATATTTCCTGATTTCTATTGAGAGTTTTCTTGAGTGAATTTGGTCATTTAAGATGTAATTAACTATAGGAGCTTGCTCTTATAGGATGCTTTTCCGAACCAGGCTTAAAATAAACCCTATTTGATTTTTCATATTAATTAGGGGAACTTGTCGGCTTATAAATAAAATGGTTTCGCAGACTAAATGGATGTATTATATTTCTTAATTTATTTTGTTCTACAACAAATGTTTCCAATTTGAGTCTTTCCCCTTTCACACTTCTTTGTCCGATCTCGTTGAAAAATTCTTATCTTTTTGAACTCCTTGAAGATAATATTCCCTAATTTTATTGAGAGTTTCCTTGAGTGACTTCAGTCATATAAGATGTAGGTGCTTGCCCTTATAGAAAGCTTTTCCAAACCCAGCTTAAAATAAACCCTATTTTATTTTTCATATTAATTAGGGGAACTTGTCGGCTTATAAATAAAATGGTTTCACAGACCAAATGGATGACAAATATTTCTTAGTTTATTTGATTGAACCTTACCGTCAAGTATTGTGTTTATCTTTTGGGATAGATACATGGCTTGAGGTGTAGTGCTCTTTCATTTAAACTATGAAAGATATGCAATCAGTTTGATTTCATATTTTTCTTTATATATATGTGTGTGTGTGTGTGTGTGTGTGTAAATTAAATGTTCCACCAAAGTGGGTGACAATATCTTGATTCTGGAGGCCGATAGCTTCCAACGGGCAACTTCTCAACTTTTTAGTGTCGACCATAGTATTACTGCAATTTTGCTTTGTTTTGAGGTAATATGTAGTTTTATTCCAGTGTTATTACGACATTATTGCGGTTGTACTTCATCCAACACTTTCTTGGGGTGGGAATATGGTGTTATGGCAGTTATTTTGTGGTGTTATTTTGGTGTTATTATGGTGTTATTGTAGCATTAATGTTTCATTTTTATTAGGGAGTTAATTAGGTGGATGTAGTATGTGTTATGAAAGTGGTTGTATTTTGGTTTTATTGTAGTGTTTTGTGGAGATATTATCAAAGTATCCTGGCTATTTTAATATGCAAATAGAGCTCACGTAACATGGTGAAGAAAAATAAAATGAACATAGGAAAGTAGTTAAAAATTTAAGCATTCATTGTTAAAGTAAGATCAAATACAATAAAGTATTGTTTATGTATGAGACATAGCCCACAAACAAATATCATACGCAAACTTAGGTCTAAATTTTGACATATCTTCCTGCAAGCCCAATTTCTCGTTGCAGTCAGCTCGCTCAAGTTGTACTAATGTTTTCATATATTTACAAATGGACATGGCCACAGTCAATGCAATTGGTTTAAATTGGAACACCTTAACCATTACAACTGGAAATTTTGGATGGTTTGCTCTTGAAACCTTTTCTAGCATCTCTTATAAAAACATTGATAAACAAAATTTTAGGTTGAATTGAATTATGCATACAAAGCCATAACTAATTTTGCTAAAACTAGCAGAAGAATCATTGAGCTTCTGTTGAGTATACTTACAATGTTGTGTATGATGGTCTAGTGCATCTTGTTGGGCAAAGAGTCATATAATCTTCAATTTTTTTTTTCTTTCAATTCCCCAAACAACGATGTCCAATGTGGTTTATCAACAATATGAAATAAGATAATTTCTACATTTATTTACCTTTTCCTTTGTGATGAGTTCCATAAACACAGTGTTGTTTTTATCTCTATATAACTGCATAAAATGGCACAAATGTTATAGTGGATAAAGTATACATAGAAATGATAACTTCATAAGATTTACTTGAATTTATATAATTACTAGTGTAGAGGTGATACATAGAGGTATGGCCTATAAAATGCAAATGATTTATTCTTTTTAGTCTCCATTATTAAGGCTAAAGTATTGACATTCTCATTTGTAAACCAACATTTATTTAGTTAATCTTTGAGTACAACACAGCTTATTACAACATGCCCCTCATTAATCATAATTTCATCCCTACAACACTAACACAAATTCTTTGTGAGATTTAAATATAAGAGTATTGTATAAAATAACATGAAAGTTTATTTGGAAATACATTGATCCATTACTTCCTACATTTCAAGAGAGATTTGCGTTCTACTAGGAAAATTGATAATTGACGCAACTCGATGAGGATACATAACCAAAATACTTATCATATATAATGTCAAATTAGAAGTTATGGGACATAGTAGAGAGAGTTATTTTTGAATACCTTTGTCTCATAATTGTCTGAGTAGACAATTTCTCTCCGGATGTCTTGCTGATCTCTTACATAACTTGAGATTGTAAGCACGAGAGATTAAACAAATTCCTTTATTATTTGTTCTACTTTATCAATATCATCATCTAATGGGTCATTCCCAATGGCTAAAGTATATAAGGCTTCTGTTATTGTTTGTTGTTATTTAATGGCTAAAGTATCTATAATAGTCGTTATTATTGGTTGTTCCCAAATGGCTAATGTACCTACATCTTCTGTTATTGTTTGTTGTGCTACAGATGTTTCATTTGTTATTTTTTGTCCTGGTTCAATATCTACAAGTAAAATTTCACTATTTTTGGCTTAAGTATTTACAATAGCTATTACTATTGGTTGTTTCACAATGGTGTCATTTTTTATTGTTTCCCTGTAAAGTTCAATATGTATAAGTAAATCCTCAGCCTATACGGCTAAAGTTTCTACAACATCTTCTATTGGATGTCTCTTTAACTCAATTGTTGAATAAGGGGAACTCAACTTCCTCTTCCTTCTATTTTGTGTGGCCTTAACCCTTCAAATTATACTGCCAAGAGAGGATTTCTGTGTTCCCTTTTTCATATTCTATTTTCCAACTTCTTAACTTCATTCTTGAGGTTTGATACTGTCTTGTAAATCACAAACTCGTGTATTTATTAATTCCTGAAATTCAATACGTAAATTTTTTTTTGATTTCTATGTAATTGGATTATTTCTTCAAAACCTTTATTGATTCATTTATATGTTGGTTGCAGGTGATATCACTTAAAAAGATTGGATCTACATCATAGGAAAGAGGTGAAAGTTGTGTGGGATGAGTTTAACTGGATTGGGAGGTCCTTCAACTAGAATGGCAGGCAAATGGTGCTCGTCTTCTTTCAAATCCAAAAAATAATCATAAATATAAAATGAAATTTAGAACTACAACAATAAAAAAGAATAACACCTAAATAACTCCATGATAAGACCTAAATAACACCACAGTAATCACTAGAATAGCACCTAAATAACACAACAATAACACCAAAATAATACCACAAAAGCACTTCAATAACATTAAATTATTATAACTCTAATAACCATGAATAATACCAGAATAACACCTAATTAATAACCTGACAACACAAGAGTAACACCTAAGTAAAACCACTATAACATTATATTAAAAACACAATAACACTTTAAAAAAATAGAAATATTACAGCTCTAATAACATAAATAACATCTAAATAACACCATAGTAGAACAAGAGTAATACCTCAATAAACTGAAATATTTTAGCTCTAATAACACAAATAACATCAGAATAACACCAACATAACATCATGATAACAGAAGAGTAACTTTATAATAACACCAAAGTAACTCCAGTATAAACCTGATAAAAGCTCCATAAAAAAATATTACAGCTCTACTACCTCAATAAAACAAAAATATTACAACTATAATAACAAATAAATAACACCAGAATAACACCTAAAAACACCTAAATAACACCAACATAAAATTATAATAACACCACCAAAAAGAGAAAACTTTTCTAATGAGATTAATGCCTTACCTGTATAGGCTGAGCCTTCTAAAGCTTGACGAATCTGTGATGTGTTCCAACCCACATTTGTTAGCCACCTCAACATGTGAGGTCTGGCCTTGGGTGCAGCAAGAGTTTTCACAGATGTGTGCTCATAAAATGTCAGAAGTGTAAATGATAAATCATAATCTACTTTGAAAAAAAAAAGAAAATTTGGAAGGTATAGACAACACACTTACTGTTACAATAAAAATAAATTCATTGATATATCATAGTGACTGATTTAGCCTTATTTTAATGGTTACAACATTCACTTAATCAAAGAGAAAATCACAGATCATAATAGACCATTAAAAGGAAGAGAAAGATTATATATTCTCATCAAAGGTGTAAAGCCCTTTGGGCACACAAAAATTTCTCGAGGGAAAAATATATTTATTAACAAAAACTTTAAAAATAATTCATCAAAAGGCATAGAATATTTCCAAAATGAAACCTTCACTAGGTCAATATTTATTTTTCTAGAATCTACACCACACGAGGGAGCATTATTCCAGTGCACTGCTTCTCCGCTGTTGGGCATGCCAATTAGTAATACAACTTGGTTAGGGTTTAGTCTTAACTTTTTCCCATCCATTTTAAATACCATCTATTCAAAATCCTAACATTTTAAGATTTGTAGTGTCAGACATTATCATGGGAATACAAAGGCAGATCAAAAAATGGAAGCAAATTCAATAAATTTAAATTATTTATGGTCTCCTCAGATCGGATATGTTTGACCATATCAAGAACACCCGTTACTACAATTGGAAGGCATCTATAGTTGAACATCCTTGGGTAGAAAAACTTACAAAATAGATAATGCAAAACAAAGCATTTTATTATAACCAATTTTCCAAAATAACACCACTTCAGCATATAAAAATCATTATTGACCTCAATTTTGGTTGAGGTATAGTCTTTCTCTTTAGTAGCCTAGGGTCTAGCCGTAGGACTTTCCTATTGACTATTCTTAGAGAACTATAAAAAGCCACCCTCACCATTAGAAATTCTAAACTCTTCCTTACTCAACTTGAAGTTCCACATATTGGTCCTAGCCTCTAGCACTTAGTAGATGGGGTCATTTTGGGGGAGCTCAAGGAGAGTCCCTATATAATTTTTGGACCTTATGGTTGACCCTGGGTGTTGGTTTAAAGCTAAGGCACTCACTTCACACAATCACTCATTACCCTAAACCCAAAATTTCCTGATTTTGGTCCCTTGAGCCTTTGGGAAACCATGTAGATGGTCCCCTAAACCTACTAGCCCTAGGCTAGGTTTTAGCTAAGACCAGTACATAGAAGACCCAAATGGTGGCTTACTTTTGGTGGTTAGTTCCCCAATTTTACCCAAAATACTCAGGTTGACCTTTTTCCCCTAAACTCCCGCATATTACCTAAGTACCCTTGAAACCCTAAATTTGGCCAAAATTCCCAATTTTATCCAAAATACCCAAACTTGTTCAGAAATCATCTCAAACCTTTTGAAAACACCCAAATTACCCAAAATCACCAAAAATTGCCAAATTACCAAATTACCCCTCCTTTGCCCAAAATTCAAAAAATCCCAAAAAATCCCAAAAGTTCCCAAAATATTCCAAATATTCACAATTTCATTTTTTCTCAACTACCATATGACCCAATTTGGCCAATTTAACCATCTTTGATCAAAACCCCCAAATTGCCTTTAAAGGCCCAAATTTCCCCAAATTTAACTCAAATGTCCATCAATTTGATCCCAATCTCCCCAAATTTCTATCCCAAACTCAAATTCACCCTAAATGTGACCAAAATAAACTAAATACAAGCTCAATTGGCCCATGCTTTGAGCTCAATTTTGATATAGGTCAAACCCCCAATTTGGGCATATGACCTAATCTCACCAAATTGAATCCATAGCCCCCTCAATTGTCCATGGTTTACGTTGAAAACTCTTTATAAAATTCCTACACATCAAAATTGACCATCAATTAGCCTTGGTGAAGTCTCAATTTCATTTAATTTCAACTTAAGTCTAAAATTCCCATATTTGCCCCAAATTGGCTATGTCCCCAAATTTCACCAAATTGATTGCCTTAACCCCAAAATTGGCACCCAATTCATGTTAAAAAATCTTCATGGAATTCCTATTGACAATTCTCAATAATAAATTTGGACTTAGCCCAAGGCTAGCCCAATCTAGACCCAAGTCTAGCCCAACATGCCCAATTTGACCAAATCTCCAAAATCCTTCAAATTGACCCTCCAATTGAACTGAAAACCCTTTTCATCCTTGACCAATATTGTTCCTTACAATCACTTACATCAAATGCAAGATTTATTTGGATCAATTGACATGGATAACCTAGATAAAACCCAATTTTTGGTCATTTGCATCCACTTGGACCCATGCACTAAATGTGACCTAACCACCCCAAAGCCATCAAATTAATGACTCCACAGCCATTAGTTGGACCCTAAGAGTGAGTCAAAACCCACATAACCACCTAAGCTAAGCTATGGACCAATGTTCCCTTAAATCAATGGATTTCATGCCATAATTGATTAAGCTTAATATTTTTTTTTGCCAAAATTAGACCTCAGCCGATTAAATTGCTGTGATTTATTCCCCTGGGTTCCCTGAGCTCCTAGCCACCTCCCCTTTCCATGGTTGGCCGGCCTAGTCACCAGAGAAGCCAAAATCAAGGGTCACCTCCTCTTTAACTTCACCCAATTCAAACCTAGAGGCTACCTCACCCAAATGAGATGTTAGAGCCTCTCTGCCCTCCACCTAAGCACCACATTGCACCCCCAATTGGCCATGACAGCCACCCCTTCTCCATTTTTATAAAAGCTCACCCCCACGGCCATGGAGGGAGTGTTGAAATTTTCTCAGAGAGAGCTTCCCAAATCACTCACAGAGCTTCTTTGAGACCCCCTCAGTGCAATCAAACCATCTTCCGCTATTGATATTCATTGTGGAAGCTCAATTTTGAGCTCAAACTTCTGTCTAAAATTAGAACAAAGCTCAATCCTCCTCCACAGTCTACCAAACTTAAATTACTTATACCCACACCTTCACAACACTGAAAGAAGGAAAATCCTCATCAAATCCCCCTTCCACAAAGCCTCTAGTATAAACTTTGATCAACACCTGAAATCGAGCTTGCTCGAATTCATACCTTGACCTTACACCACAGCAAGGGGTTCAATCCCTAGCCTCCTTGGACTTCAAAGAACTTGCCAAGCATCTCTGATTGAAGCTTCCCTTCTCAGAGCAAAGGTATTGAACTCCTCTTAATTTCGAGCCTCTTTTGATTTTTCATTTTCTTGGGCTTTTTTTCGTGGAATCTTCACCATATAGATATGTTCCTCTAGGTTAGACGAGCATTTTAAAAAAAATCATTCAATTTAGTTGAGAAATGAGGGAGATATCAAGCCTTGAAGATGGAATTTTCTCAGGCTTGGCCATTGGAGACGATGACGGAGCGCCATTCGATCGAGCGTGTATCAGATGAACGGTCAAGATGAAGCCAGATAGCACTTCTTTACAAGAACTATGAGACACGTGGCTGCTAGCATGGATGGCGGCGTCAAATGGGAGTGCGCCGGGTGGAGCTTCGGAGCTGCCTAGGATCCAGTCAGCGCTGTGCGTTTAAATAGATAATTAGAAAATTAAAAAATTAAAAAAATACTCCCTAACTTTAAAAATCCATATCTTGGGGTAGAAAAATCACAAAAATAAAATAAAAATACCCTCTTGCTCAGTGAACAAAGGAAAATAATGGAGAAATAATTTCAAGTCCATTTGATGCATGTTTTATTTTTAATTAATTAAACACTGCCTTGAGTCTTTTGATTCTACATGCATATAGGCATTTCACCATGGCTTGAATTTTTGGCATTTTAGCCTCTGTCAAGGGGAACATTCACTGATTTTTCTAAAGTTAGAGGAGACCTCTAGACAGAGATCCATATTTTTCAAGTTTATGCACATTATTTGCTTAAATTAATAATAATAATTAGCATGTTACTTAGGAGAATCCAAGAAACTTTTGAAAGGTTTACTATGATCAGAGAACCCTAAGGACAATTTCTCATGAGTCAAGTCATTTAAAATGCACCTAATCTTCATAACCCCTGAAACACTAAGGTAATTAATTTTGGAAAATATGAACATCAAAATGACTTGATGTTTTATCTCCACTGTTGTCTAACATCCAAAGAACTCCCCCAAAAAAATTTCAAAGCATTTTGAGTTCATTTGATGGCCTAAATTGATTTTTCAAGTTAAATTCTTATTGGCACTAAAATGATTTTTAATGATCAAAATATAACTCAAAAAAAAAATTATGAAAACTTGTTTTTGGAGTTCTCTGTGGTCAGGGGAATTTTATAAAAATAAAATTAAATTTAAAATAAAAACTTCATTTTTAAGCTTATTTTAAATATTTAAATAATTAAAAATTCATAAAAATCACAAAAATAATAAAATTCATGGAAATGTTCAAAATTATTTTCTAAGCACTTAGAAATAATTGGAATAATTTTCCTGATTTTCTAAGCAAAGATATTGTATTTTGAAGCTTAAAATAATTTTTAAAGGCTAAAAAATGGATTTTCACTAAAATAATTGCAATAAATCAAATAAAAATAAAAAATATATAAAATTACTTCTCTTGGTTCTCTGACTTTAGGGAGATTTTTCAAAAATGTAAAACTTAATTTTCACTATTTAAAATATTTTATATTTATTAAATAACCTAGAATTTAAAATAATTCTAACAATTCAAATTAAACTCAAAAAATTATGAAATTTCGTTCAAATGGCTCTCTAGTACAGGTCTTCCTCCAGTAAAAATTTCAAGTGATTAGGCTTCACCTTGATCAAGTTAGCAATTTTTCTTTGAAAGATCCCATTTTTGCATGAAAATAATTATATAAATTAAATTAAATTTTAAAAAATTACAATTTCTCTTTTGATGTCTTAACTGACCCATGGATGAGGTAGGATAAAAATTTCAAAGTTATTTGATTTGAATATGACAAATTATGAAGTGTTAGAGCCTTTGGGGAAAAAGTGTAATTTTAGGAATTTGGCCTTAATTAACATTTAGGCTTAATTCAAAGAGGAAAATGGACATCCTCTGATCTTAATTAACTAGTTTGGATGAGTGAAACTAAAAAAGTGGATTAATTGGTAGAAACCAACCTCACTTTCCTAATTAAAAGAATAAATTAATAAATTTCTAAATTATTAAAATTTGGAAGTTTATCAAAATTAAAAGAACCTAGGACTTAGGGGTATGACTTTTGAAGCCAATAATTAATCAATTTAATTCTCCTATTTGATGTTCAAATTAAATTCAAATAATGAATCTTGATTACCTAAAACTTAACCTTTTCAAAATTAATTAAGCACTCACCTAGATCTTAAGGGCTTAGTAGTGATCTAAGGTAAATCAAGTCTGATTACATGAGGATTAGAAAAGAAAACATAGATAAAATTTAAGACCTTTAAAACACTACAAGCCCAATTACGACCAAAATTTGGCTAAGTATTCCAACAACACTAGCTTGCCCCTACTAGGACCAAAATTTAAGACCTTTAAAACACTACAAGCCCAATTAGGACCAAAATTTAAGACCAAAATTTGGCGAATTAGGACCAAAATTTAAGACCTTTAAAACACTACAAGCCCAATTAGGTCTTCATTTACATAATCTTCAAAATTAAATTACAAATGATAATTATCCTACTCTTAGGGATAATTAGGACATCAATGTTCATTGAGCATTAGGGCATTCATAGGATGAATTATTAAGTAGCATAATAAGTTTAAATGAGCTCGAGACCTTTAACCACGTAGTGAGAGGGAAGCATTGACCTGCTTCTTTCTCCTAACTTGATGGATACCTCAGAGGTCTACTAAACTTAATATGCTTTACTTAACAAAATCATCCTTAATTAAACTCATAAGGACCCACCAAGATAAGACCTAGGATTAAGAAAACTACAAAAACCTTACTTTTCTGCCTTTACATGAACTGCCCATGCATTTTAAGTTTTAAGTGGTGGAACGAGAAGACTCGCCAGGTATGCTTTTTATAGTTTACAGTGTTGTCTTTCTTGTACTTTTTATACTCGCAAAACTAGCATGCTAAACAACGATATCACCCTGCATGAAAAGTAAGACTATCAAGATAGCCACAAAACCAAAACCAAAACTAAAACTAAAATCAACCAAGATAAAACTCACCGCAACAACATTCAAAATTTAAAACAACTCGAAATTTAATCACAAACATCACAAAAAATCACAATTTCAACAAAATTAAGACGTCCCTATCGGATGATCGGGAATCCCTCGGAGGAGGTAACCTACGGTTGCTAACAAGGCTTCCCATGACTTAAATGAAATTATGGAACTCATTAAGTTGAGTTTAGTAAATTTATTTGGACTAAGTGAATTAAATAGAAAATAGTAGTGTCGGAACAAGGGAACCGTGGGAACCTAACCGGTTCACTCTAATCAACTTTAACATGCCTTATAAAATTTAAAGAACTTCAACCATAGGGTCACTTGATTTGACATCATAACTTGACACCTATAAAACTTAAACTCGTTACGGTAAGGAGCTTAGAGCTAGCATTGTGGGCAGTGCGACCATCTTTAACAGCAAAACATGTTTACACCAGCTAATCCAACTTCTTTCCTTAAAATTTAACAACAAATTCATAGGACTTCGAGGTTGTTTGCCTGGTGTAACATAAATCCTCACCTCATTGGTAGGCATTTGTATAACTCTGTTGTACAATCTAAGCCCTAACTTGTTTTAGGATTCCGAGGTTGTCATTCTTCGCGACCAAAATCCTCACATCTTCCAGGTTATTTATCTGATCGTTCCACACAAATGTAAGCCCTAAATTAATAAAATTGGCAAGATGAAACAACTAAATATTTATCCTCAAAATTGAAGCAAACAATAGGGTAGACTGGGAAGGCACCAAGGTTCTCCTCCAGATCTATGTCATCCCCAAGTTCTTCTTCCTTTAGATTCCAAGAACAAAATGTTCCAAATTTGTGCCAATCCCATTTCACACCTCTTTGTCTGATATCACTGAAAAGTCATTTCCTTTGAATTCCTTCAAGATAATTTTTCCTGATTTTTATCGAGTTTTCTTATACGACTTCAGTCATTTAAGTTGTAACTAACTATAGGGGCTTGCCCTTAAAGGAAGCTTTTCTGAACCCAACTTAATATAAATACTATTTAATTCTTCATAATAAATAGGGGAAATTGTTGGCAAATAAAATGGTTTCGTAGACCAAACAGACGTCATACATTTCTTAGTTTATTTGATCGAGCCTCATCCTCAAAACTTGTGTTTATCCTCTTGGATAGATACAAGATTTGAGGTATAACACTTTTTCATTTAAATGATAAAAATATGAGGTCAGTTTGATTTCATAATTTTTTAAACTTAAATGTCCTTCCGAAGTGGGCGACGAAATTTTGATTTCGGTGACCGACAACTTCTTATGGGCAACTCCCCAAACCAAAATAGTGCCGACAATCATGAATGAGAAAATAAAATATGACAATAAAACAAAATAGCATAATAACAATAGAATTACACCTAAAAAAACTCCTAAATAACATTAGAATAACAACATAATAACTCAAAAAAAAAGTTGATAACATCATGTTTCCGTTCATTTTTCACTTTTTTTATTTTAAAAGGAGTCGCCAACTTGTTAATCATTGTATACTTCCCTTATTCGAATAAATATCCCTCCTAAATCATATCGGTGATTTGAAGAGGAGAGGAACCAAATAAGAAGGGTCATACGATAAAATGAAAAATAAGAGAAAAAGTAAAAAGTGGAGAGTCTACATGCAATAAACCTCGCAAGGATAAGTCAAGAATGTTCGCCCAAACAAGATTGGGCAGAGGCACCTCAAACCAATATCCCTAAAAGAAGTATCTATGTAGACTGCCCATAACCATAGAGTCAAGTGTATGCACCTGTTCTTGAGTCAAGAGCACTCCCAGTGGAACGTGTTCATACTAGTTAATTACATCTTAGTGGATACCCAAGAATACTTTTGATAAAAAGAGTTTCACTTATATTATCATAGACCTGGGGTATATGCAATAAAAGGAAGGTTATTCTGTGTGGGAACAGTCCCGATGCTTCAAAGCTCATGATAATCCATTGGGCAGAGAGTGATTCTCTCACATCTCGAATGAGTAGAGGCTCATCGGCACACAGGGCCCACGGAATAACCTAAATCATTTGATAGGGATATCCCAACACGTCAAAACACGTATGGCCCATAAGGGCAGAGGACAAATTGCTGTATCCTAAATGGACGGCAGCTCATCAGCATCAAACCATCAAAATGATATTGACAAATTCGAAGAAGCGACAGGGCTCAAAGGTGCTCAAAAGAAGAAACATAGATGTTGACACTATTTTAGTTGGAGGAGATGCCAATTAGAAGTTGTCGGTCGCCGGAATCAGAATTTTGTCGCCTGCTTCAGAAAGGCGCTTAATTTACAAAAATATGAAATCAAGTTGATCCCATATTTTTCATAGTTTAAATGAAGGAGCACTATACCTCAAGTCATGTATCTATATTGAAAGATAAATACAAGACTTGAGGATGAGGCTCGATCAAATAAATTAAGAAGCATATGAGATCCGTTTGGTCTGTGAAACCATTTTATTTGCCGACAAGTTCCCCTATTTAATACAAAGCATTAAAAATGTTTTATATTAAGTTGAGTTTGAAAAAGCTTCCTATAAGGCAAACCCCTATATTTAATTACATCCTATATAACCGAAGTCACCTAAGAAAACTCTCGATAAAAATTAGGAAATATTATCTTCAAATAAGGTCAAAAGGATAGGACTTTTCAACAAAATTGAACAAAGAGGTGTGAAAGGGGAATGGTTCAAATTTCAAAATTTTATGGTAGAATCCAAAAGAGGGAGAACTAAGGGATGTCATAGACCTAGAGAAGAACATCTGTGACTTCCCAAGCTATCCTACTGTTTGGCTTCAGTTTTGAGGAGAAATTATTTGAATGTTTCATTCTACCAATTTTATTAATTAGGGCTTGCATTCGTGTGAAATAATCACACAAATAGCCTGAAAAATATGAGGATTTAGGCCATGAGAAACAAAAATCTAAGAATCCTAAGACGAGTTAGGGCTTACATTTTATAGTAGATCTATACAAAGGCATAAATATGTGTTGATGAATTATGTTGCATAAGCAAACAACCTCAAAATCCTACGAGTTATTGTTTAATTCTAAGGAAGGATGGTTTAGCTGGTGAAGACAGGTTTTGTTGTTGAAGATGGTTGTGCTGCCCACAATGCTAGCTCCAAGCTCCTCACCATGACGAGTTTAAGTTTTCTAATGTGTAAGGTTATAATGTCAATCAGATGTTCCTATGGTTGTAATTCTTTAAATTTTCATGGTACATATTAAAGTTTATTAGAGCAACACCGATTAGAATCATACAGTTCCCTCATTCTGGCTCCACTACTTTCTATCAGATTCAATTAGTCAAAATGAATTTACTAAACTCAACTTAATGAGTTCCATACTTTTATTTAGACCGTGGGAAGCCTCGTAGCAACCGTAGGTTACCTCCTTCTAGGGATTCCCGATCATCCGATAGAGATGTCTTAATTTAGTTGCAATTATTTTTTTATGAAGTTTGTGATTAAATTTTGATTTTTTTTAAATTTTGAATGTTGTGGTAGTGAATTTTATCTTGGTTGATTTTAGTTTTTATTTTGGTTTTACGACTATCCTAGCAGTTTTGGTTTTCATGCAAGGTGACATTGTTGTTTAACATGCAAGCTTTATAAGCATAAAAATATAGTGTGGAAAGTACAAGAAAAGGCGGTACTGTAAACTGTAAAAGCCTACCTAGCGAGTCTTCTCGTTCCACCTCATGAAAGGTCAGTACTAGTAAGGCATGTATATAATATTGCAGGGGATTTAAGTGGCAGGAGTAGATGAAGGTTTAGCTACCAAACCCCAAGTTTGATTTTTATTGACTATTGGAAGACCTCAGTGGATGATTTTGGAAGAAAAATATGGCAATTCCAATTTTCCCTTCTGAATGTTCAATAGATTTTGAAAACGCTCGAGGCATAACCCTGGACTATTTTGAAGATCACTTGAAATATTGCGAGTTCATTTTAAACTTATCATATTAATCCGTTAATCTTCTGAGATTGAGGTGTGAGCACCCCGTTACTTAGTGAAACTTCACAATTCAATTATCCCAAGGATAGGTTACCTAATTAATCGATTGATGTTTCATTTGAAAGTTATGCGGGTGAGTGCCCCTGAGGCAAGTTTAGGCCATTTATGATTGTGGTGCCCGCAATTAAGGTCAGGCTTGTAGTGTTTAAAGATGTTAATCACCAATCATATTATCATCTAAATTTGATCAATTGAGTTTAAACATTGAGCCTAGGTCACTACCAAGCCTTTAATAATCATAATATGTAGGATGGTGATTATCAAAACTTTAATTTAAGTGATGTGTATTCTTATTAAATGATTAAACCATCCAAAACTTTGGGCTTAAGAAAGTAAATTATCATCTTTATAGCTTAAACCTATCACTTAAGAATCATTTGATCTCTAATTAACTTCCAAGTCATGAAGATTTGGAGAGTTATGCCTTTTTTGATTTTGTGCAAGGGTGGTGAACAAGTTTCTACCTTTTAATCCCATTGTATTTCAATCATCCAAATATGGTTATTAGGATCAAAATTATGCATTTATCCCTGATTAATCTTAAAATTTGATCAAGGAACCAAAATCTGAACGGACTGTTTTACCCTCGAGGCACCTCACCTCATAACTCACTAAACACAACTCAAATGACTTTGATGGTTTAGAGTGTCATATCCATTAGATAATTAAAAAATTAGAGGAGAATAAGTGGATCTCTCAAAATTTAATTTAATTTGAATTATTTAGTTAAATTCAAAAAGTAGGGTTTTTTTTAAGAATTTCATTTATTTAACTTTCCAAAATAAAGTTTGTGTTTATGAAAAAATTAATTGAGGTTTCTTTAGGTCAGAGAAATACTTAGGTAAAATTTCATGATCTTTTGAATTAAATTATTATCATTATTATTTAATTTTCAATCAATCTCAAGTATTTAATTGGGTAAAAAATGATATTTTAATTACAAAAATCATTTTTATGCTTTTTGTAGACTTCTATGAATTCAAAAAACTTAGA